>CAIGRP010015744.1:1476-37913 GCA_903798385.1 Fraxinus cuspidata
TTTTTTTTTTTTTTTCACTCTTATGTTTTCACTCTTTTTTTTTTTTATACTAAAAGTAAATAAGAAAAACATGGCTTAAAATCGAGCCCAAAACTGAAAGGAAATTACAAATTATGGCCCAAAAACCAACATCAGGGTTAACCCTATTCTTATTAAAAAACCCCAGGCCAAGCCCAAAATATGGAGAATATCACTTGTTTTCTCTTCCTTCTCCTGCTGTCAGTCCCGGGTTTGGTATGGTCGAGTTGATGAGTAGGGTGCGGTTATAGGTTCGACCGATGATGATTTCGTCAAGAGTTGATGCCGAACCTTATGGTTGTAGGCAGATAGTATGTTGGGTTTAAGATTTAGATGGTGGCCATAGCTGTGGTTGTTTGATCGGTTGTGTGAAATTGACCGCGTTTTGAAGTATGTTGCGGTAAGAATGGTAGAAGTTTCAGATTCTGTAGTAGCAGGTTTGAAGTGCGATGAATATGATGCTAAGAGATGAATTCGAAACTGATGAAAGAAAAATCCAAAACTGAATTTTCGGGCATGAACAGTACCTCGTGAACAGTACGTATGAACAGTAACTTTTGTATTTTCCGTTGGGGAATTGGCTGCACGTAAGAATTCCCAAGTTTAGCTATGATACCAAATTTGATGCAGGATGAAATAGAAGGCAGCAAGAAAGGGGAAGAACCGGAGAAAAATGAGGGAGAAACCGGAGATGAAGCCAAGGAAAGGGAAGAAGTAGGGGAGGAAAACGTTGGCAACAAGCCAAAACTTAATTTTCATTCATGCATCGTCCATTTAAATTACAATGTTAAAATTATATAAATAGTAAAAACCTAAACCTAATAGTATTGGGCTTGTGTCAACCCACTAATAGAAACCCAATAATAATAAAACGTAAATAATAAAAATTCCATAAAAAAGATGTCGCATCAGAGTGCCTACTAATTGGGGTTCACCAAATTGACAGACAATAAATTTAATTGTCAGAATATAAATTAAGACATGTTGTAAAACGCGTATGAGCTCCAAAGTGGAAAGGAACCTATACTTGCTCTGATGTGAAAGAACAAAACTATTCATCACATTTATATATAACTGAATATGTATTTATTGCTTCTGTTTCTGCTTATTCTATATTCTTTACTTTTCTCTGCTATCCAGATATTTTCACAGTTTTAAAATCATTCCACCTTTTTCTTTATCTTTAAAATACAGAAGGAATACAGTACTCCTCTACACCTCAGGGCCTATGCCTTGCCCTACACTTCACTCAGTGAAACAGCACTAGCAGATCAAATCCATCAACTAGAAAAATAATAAGGAGGAAATATTACTAAAGATATTTCACAAAAACATTGTCAGGCACTAGGACTAATTATTCACCAACCTGAACTCGACTCCAGAGCAAAGGAAAATTTGCTCGAGCACAATTGCGAATATAAACATTTGTCCACAGTGGCTGGTTTGGAAATTGCAGCAGGAGTGTATCAGTATTTGTTGACATGTTATGATTGTTGATGATAAGTCTTCGAGGGACAGCATCAAAGAATGTCCCAGAAGCACCTGAATTAGCAGGGCAGCCAAAACTTCTTCCCCCTGTAAATTTGGCCATGCAGTGTCAATCCTTGAAACAGTTTATTGGCACATTCAAAGGGATGTTCTAAAGTCCAAATAGGATGATCACTGTTATGGCAAAAGTTTCTAGAGATTTCTTAGACAAAAAGGGACTGACCAATCTGAACTATGGCATATAGAAAGTGACTGCAAATCCTACAAGTTCATATGAAATCAAATCAGTGCACCACATAGTAGACATAAGATTACTACTCAACCCTTCTTTGGAAAGACAGATATGAACTACTGGCAACTTTCATTCAAATTCACACAATGCAAACCTCACGTTGATTGCAAACAGAAAAATCACAAGCAGGCAAGCAAGAGTCTGCTACTCAGATGTAATTATCTTAGAGCTATAACATCAAAAAGAAAAGTCAGACACAGTAAGCATAAGAAAGAACCAATAACTAGATTACTAGTCGGCCTTTCTTTGGAAAGACAGCCGTCAATTTCTGGCAAGATTCAATTAAAATCACATACAGGGAACCTAACACGGATTGCATATAGAAAAATCCCAAGCAGGAAAGCAAGAGTACATTAACCTCATGTATAATTATCATAGAGCTATAACATTAAAAAGAAAGGTCGGACAGAAATTGTGAAAAGATAATTATCTACTTCAGGAGCTTCCCATTCAGAATCACAAACCAAGACTGTAGCCAAACATTTTAAATAAGAATAGTGTCAAAAAGGTGGGGGAATTATGCTTCAAATAGTTTATGGGTAGCTTAAAGAATATTCTTAAGCAGACAAAGATCAACTAACCTCACATGCAATAGAGGATTACATAGACTAATATGTAATATGGATCCTTGATTCAAAATCACAAATTATTTAATGGAAGCTTATATTTCTAAAATATGAAATAGTTAATTTGCCGGTGGGGGTGGGGGGAATGATTTCACTGGATTCAGCCAATTGGGGGAGGGGGATGATTTACACTGATTACCAACTATTAACAGCTCAAAGGAAAAATCTAGGGATTCAGGAAAAGGTCAATAATCACCTTTTTACCATCATAAAGCTAAAGCTTAAAAAGATCATTTCTCTTGTTTGTATTCAGTATAAAAGAATTGTAACTAGAAAACTAATGTTGAAACAGATTTACTGCTAGATTATAAAGCGCGATGACAAGTAAACCTAAATGAAGCATTTAGTGATATTGAATAAACGAAAAATGAGATGGCACTAGACTATGAAAACCTGGAAAGGATTCCAACACTATGTTCACATAACAATGATTTGGTGACAAATTGCAAAGGCATATTCAGTATTATGAGCACCAAAATCCTGCTCGTAGTAAAACCTACGTCTACTCGAAAGTGGTCAATGCTTACCATTCATGTAGTATCCAGCCTTAAGAATCATATAACATCGTTGAGATTCAATCTCTCTCTTCTATAGCTTATTCAAGGTTTCCTCTTTACTCATAATAAAACTCACAAAGCAATTAGTTAACCAATGTTTCTCTCATAAAATATTAATTGCAAGGTTTAAAGATGACAGCTCATAGAAAAGTTAACAGGTCTCACCGTGGACCAAAAATACAGGATCATCATGCCTGCTAAAAACATTAACAGAAACTCTTCCACCACCACCTCCAGCAAATCCATTACCTCCAGTAGCACTTATCCTGCCACTTCCTGTCCTGTTTTTAGCAAAAGAACAATCAGCCACAACATGATTCTGGCCATTACAGTATCTGGGAAACAAAAATGATTTACAGGTAACAAAGTTCAAGGTTAAACACATACAAATTAATATAGAGGTACAGATTCAACACCTATCAAACACAAATTACAAACAAATAGCTCTTGAAATCCAAGCCACATAAAGCAGGAGCGTAAGTAGAATTGTAGAGGGCTATTGTGAGTGCTAAAGCATCAAAGTAAATTTTTTCTAGAGGGCAAGAGTACCTTGGTGAGCCAATAACAACATAGAAAATTATTTTTGCCAGCAAGAGTGCAGTGGTGTCAATAGAACAGCTTAGAAGAGGGAGGATTAAATCAAAACAACATGGCCAGTTGGGGTTGCTAAGGACCTAGTTGTTACTTGCAACAAGGAAACCAACAAAGATGCCAAAAACCTTCACTTAATTGAACTCAAATTTTTCAGAGACAAGGCGTAGCTTGTTATTCTTTTATTGTTGTTTTTGACAAGCTTGGGCCAAGTTGTACAACAATAGACATGTAGGCTTTCCGTAATGCTTTACAACCCATCGCCTTTCAGGTCCAAATTCCAAAGTGAAGAAACGAGAGAGCTGCTTGAACATCAACTACGTCTTCCTATTGCATAATATTAAATGCACCCCACCCGTGGACCAAAGAGGGGATTGAAAGTTATATGGTTACATCGGTGCAGCTTGCACCTACAAAGTGATGTGGTATCAAAAATAATCTTCGGTCCACAAAAGTCTCGAAAAAGTACTCTATTTATTTATGTTTTTATTGTCTATATATTTCAATGGATCCTTCTCTTATAAGCCTACATAGCATAGAATACTGGAGATATTGTATTAGTTGATGGTTTAATAGATTTCTTGTAAGTTGATAGTTTTCTAAGTTAATACTGAGCTCTTTATGTATATCACTGATGCATTCGTAACTTACAGCAAGATACAGACCTAAACTTGAAAATATCTCCCATGACACAATTTAACCTATATCCACATCACAGATTTTTTTTATTTTTTATTATTATTTTTTTTTAAAAATTTTTTTGAAGGGGAGGTACAGGGAAGAGAGGTACCAATCCTTTAAGCCCTGACCTCAGTTATGGAAACGGCCATTCTAAACCAACTAGGACAAGGTGAATTGGTAAATTCGTATCACAGTTCTGAACATAGACCTTAAGTAATTCCTCTATCAAAATCATTTAAACGAAGAGCTAGAGAAGCCAAAAGACCCTAGTGCTCACGTTAAAGAAGTTCAGCATCAAGGGAACTGTCGGGGCATAAATTACGTGAGGAGTTAGAAGGATCTTGCCACATGTGGAATCAAGCGAAGACCAAGGCTTGAAACAGATTTACGCCAGGAAAACTAAAAGAGGAATTTCTAAGAGAACTACCAAAAAAAGTACAGGGAGAAAAAGAATATCAGTCTAACTTACAGATACCTTATGACAGGTTCCTGGAGAAATAGATTGGCATAGATCAAGTAAAGTTTTGTGCATATAATAAGAGAGAGTGAAGAAAATGGAACCCAGTGCAGTTCCTCCCGTAGGAAATATGCATCCATACAATTTACACTGAAAGCATTGTAAGTAATCTAAGTACACAAAAAGCGAATTGGACATACAACTTAAAGAGTGTATATATGATGCAAAATGGAAGCAGATAGCTGATATTCACATGGTAAATCATATTTGTCATCCAAAGACAATGCAACGTTGACCTCAATGGTAAAGATTCATAACGAAAGGAACAAAGCACGGTTGGACTACAATACATTACATTTTTGGTGACTTGATGTAAATACTGCCACCAGACCCTCCTCCACCTTTGATCCCACCAGACCCTCCATTGGCCAAAAGCAATCCGCATACATCTGCAATATCTTTTACCTCCAACCAAATTCTCCCACCCCCTTTGCCACCATAATCCTCCTCCCTCTTTGTGGTTCCACCTTTACTCCCATAACTCCTTGGTTCCCCCAGGGATTCCCAAGAATACGTATCCCCACCCCACACATCCTCAGGAAGCTTCTTATAATCCATTACGCAGCTTGCACCCCGCCCCCCATGTCCCCCGCCTCCACCCTGCACCTCTTTAGGTGTTCCAGCGGAGTCCTCCGGAGGCTCCCCCGCTAATGCTGTCACGTTAATGAGTGAATCCCCAAATAAACTCACATTCCCAGCCACTATATAGACCGACCCAGCTACAATTTTCGCAAATGGGTTCAACCTAAATTCGCCGGTGATGTTGATCTCAATTGAACAGCCCAATTCCGGGCAGGTCAAAGATATCCCCTGAAGAATGAAAAAATTCCCACTACCTTCAATATAAACGTCTTGTGTAATATTCAAGCTGTAGCTGAGCTCACAGGTGGTATTAAGGGAGCCAACGCCTTTAAGGTCCTGGCAGGAGAAGGAAGGAGGGTGCATCGGCGGAGTGGGAGGCGGGGGAGACGGCGGCGAGTAATCTCCCCGAAATGGTTCCGATTCATCATCATAGTCTATAATAGAAAAATCCGAGGGTGAAGAAAATGCTTTAAGAATTGGGTTTTTGAGGAAAAGGAAAATGGAAGAGTAAAGAAAAAGCGAAAATAGAGTGGCCATGAAAGTTCATAAATTGAGTTAGATAATTGTGCGAAATGTGAAATGCCCAGGTATGTATGATGTCCGTATATTTGTATGAATAGGAGAGTGTATGCATGTATAGGTGGAGAGAGAAGAGGTAGAACATGTGGAGAGAAGACGAAGAGTTCGGAAGCTGGTTTCATTTTCCTCCAAGAGGTGTGCCTTTGTCAGCAGAGAGAGAGAGAGAGAGAGAGAGAGACAGCAGGGGAGAGAGGGAACCTTTTTTAAAAGTGAAAACTACACCACAACCATTTAAAATAAAATATTTAATACTCACAAAATTATTAATATTAATTTCTATAAATACCGAAAAATTATAGTATAATTGATTGTTAATGGTTAATTTCTTTTTATTTTATACTGACATGACAATTGAAAACATATAAACTAACAATGGATAAGGAAAATGATGCATCCAAGTAAATCATCCAGTTGCGAAAATTTCGTTTCCAATTAGCCTCCATTGTAAACATATATCCGTGAGTATATAATTCCCTTCTTTACCTCTTTATTTTGCTTACTTAATATTATTTTGAGACATTGAGGGTAATGTTCAATTTAAGTTGAAACACTTCAAACTTCTCTTCTAGGAAATATACCCCGCAAGTAATCATCAATAAATGATTGCATATGCATAAAAGGCTTACCTAAGCATGATGGAGTGGAGACTTTGGCAAAGACGTTCGCTTGAATGAGCTGGTCAACTTCACCCCAGTTGTGTACATGCACAAAGAATGTCTAAATCCCTCTTCCTATCCTGAACTTGGGAGAACACTCTAAAAATATGCCAACAAAGATCTCATTCAATAGTTGAGAAAGTTTGAGAGTGGGAAAAATGTTAAGGAGCTATTCTGTTTTCAGCCTGTTTTCTATTTTCGATTTTTCAAAACAGTGAAAATACGTTTACTTACCTATTTTCAAAAATGAATTTTCAAAATCGCCAAAATCACGCAGAACCACCACCACCACAACCACAATCTGCAGACCGCGCACCGCCACAGCCACAACACTACCGCGCCCAAACCAACCACCGAATAAAAAAGACAAAGAAGCATAGAGACCAGTAGCATCGCAGGGAGCGTCACTCGTAGGGAGATTACCAGAAGTGCAGGTCGTCGGGAGCGCCGGAGAGAGAGACGACGGTGCTGAAATGAAGAGAAAGACGAGAGAGAGAGAGAACACGTTTTCATTTTTATTTTTTATTTTTCGAAAACAATTTTTCAAAATGATAAAAAGAATACATTTTCAACAATCTCAAAATGGACACTCAAAACATAAATCCCAAAATGAATTCAAAATCGAAAACTAAAAACTCAAACATGAAGAGAACAACCTCTAAATTTTTTATTACTTTTGCGTGATAGTGTAAAATTTTATTGCTTTACTATATATGGAAAAAATGTAGAAAAATTGAAAATTTAAAAAAAAATAATTCAAAATGATTTTCTTTTTAGTTTGCTTGCTTATGTAGATTAAGTAATCTTACCGGCTATAATGTATATACTTGAAACTATGTATTGATTTGTGGACTATGGACTATAGTGATTTATGCTTATTCATGTAAAATTTGATATTATTTATGCGCGTAAATTAATTTTTGCATTATGATGGAATGAGTTGATTCATGCTTGATAGGTTGAAATAATATAATTAAATGTTAAACCAAAAAATACTACATTGTACATCCTTAAACCATTTTAGCATATTTTGGGACGATTGAACTGTTGTAAATAGATATTTAGATGAACGAATAATCCACGTGTGAAAACTTTTGTGTGCATTATTTTTGGCCAATAAAATGAAAATTAGGTGGGGAACTTAAGTTAGATGATGATTTTTTAGAATAAATGTTTAATGAGGGACATTGCATTATTCGTTGCATAAAACTAGGAAAAAACTACCATGATTTATGAGTGAACGCTATCTTATAAAAGATCTCAATGAAGACATTTAACTCTGTTTGGTAATCATTATTTTAAAAAAAAAATTATTTCATACTATTTTCAATCATACATTCTCACAGTAAAAAATTATTCACATAAACGCAAAAAAAAAAAAAAAAAAATTCATACTTTTTAACGACACATTTTTCAAAAAATTACTATAAAAACTCATTTTTTACCAAAAAAAACAAACCTATATATATGGCTGTCAAACTGGACTTATTGAAAATCCTAAAAAGAAAAAAATCAAAGGATCAAAATAATGTAATATAGAATACACACGGTAAATATGAAAAAGCAAGCACTTGAAATAGAAAACACACTCCCCAAGTACAATTCGAACCTATGACCAATCAGCTAACAGTTAAATGCTCCTACTGAAATAGGATTCACACAAGAAAAGTACTTGCCATTTGTTGATTATTAGTTGCAACCAAGAAGATGCCATTTGTTTGATAAGAAATAAAAATGAATATAAAAAGTTCGAGCAGTTGAAGTTGAAGCAGCTACTACATGCATTATTTAAGTTTCAAATACTTATTTGAGAAAACTAGACATTTAACAAGAGATTATTAACTTAATTGATTCTTAGAGGTAGAAACAATAAGAAATATAGGAAAATCCTTATTTATTGAGATATTAACTTGTAATTAGTGAGATCTATCTAAATAAGATACGGTGAGGCTTAATATATAAATTCAGCACTAGATTATACATTGAAGTTGTTCATATATTTAATAATGATTCCAATTCTGAGATAAACAACAGACATGTTATCTACATGCTTGCTTATTGAGATATGTTTTAATTTTGTTTGAAAACAATAAAAATGTTCAAGTTTGGAGAATCTGATAAGTCTAATTTATACACTTATATAGACTTTTTAATATGAATATTTAGGAGTACTTTTGATGAATTATACCTTATCTTGTATATTTATTGTTTTTTAGTTAAAATTCAGTACTTGGAAGTCAAATTGAAAGAAAATAACGAAAAAAATCAATGAAAATGGACGATTTTCAAATTTGAGGGACCAAATTTCAAAATATTCAATAGTTGATTCAGACCATATATCGATGAGTGAAGAAAGTGGGGAGTCAATTGCACGAAAATAGAATACAAATGAGTAAAATTGCATTAAAAAAGACCAACTTACACCTTAGAGGAAGTTTACGGACCAATTTACAATTGGTTCCAAACTTAGTGCCCATGCCAATGCCCTTGTGTGCGCAAGTCATAAAATTTGGATTCCCCGAGGTTGATTTGTTATTACAATACATGAGGAACCAAATATGCCATGCGTGAGCATGGACATAATCTGGGCAGACATGGACAACTTTCCTTCTACGATGCAAGCTCTTATGGAACTCAAATTGAAGGCAATTTTTACCTAATTTCAAGCCATTATATATATAGAACAAGGGCTAAAAATTGGAAATCTCTCTCTAAACTCTCAAATCATATAATCTATCAAGAAAACAGTGGCCAATTCATCATCTTTTGGGAGAGTATCAAACCTAGCAAGGAATTGAAGGCAAATTATATCAAAAAAGAAAAGAATCAAAGTTTTAAATTAAATATCAAAGACAAGAATTTGCTACCACATATTTTTTATGTTCATATAAATTCCGGATGATGTCTTTTTATTATTATTCATGTAATAACATTAGAAACATGTTAGGCTAAAATTCTTTTTTGTTGTGGTGAAGATGAAGCCTATTATTGTTTATTTTTAATTCAAATACCAAATAGTGTAATTAATTACTTTTTCTGATTGATCTTGTACGCTTGTTGCATTAGGTAATTAATTAATTGGCCATCAATTAGGTAATTAATTGCTTGTTATAGTATTGAGAGGTTCATAATAAGTTTAGAACTTTGCAATTTCAAGATATTAGGAATAGCATATATGGTACATGCAATTATATTGAAAATCGTGTAATTGAATCTCTTACTTTGCATATAAATTCAAAATAAGAATTTGATTCGTACTTTAAATTGTTTAACTTATTTTGGAAGAGATATTTAAATAAAATTGGATTATCAATTGTCAGGTATATACAAATCACACTAAATTACATAGGTCGTGAATTAGAAATAGAATTATAATAGTTGGATTCGGAATTCCAATACACGCATCTCCTATTGAATTCATCTTAGTTAATTAGTAGATAATCTAAAAATAATCAAACCACCCTCTTTTGTTAAATTACATTTGAATTTGATATCGAACTAATAGAATTCAATTTATAGTTTATTTTCTGTGGGGACAATGCTCTTTACTCATTACATTATTACTTGTCAACGATTACGTACGTTTGCGGGTAAAAATTATTTGAAATTGATTATGAAACCTACATTGATGATAAGTGGATCACTAATGAGAATATTCAATTGGAATATAATTTTCCATCCCTCCAAAGAGTCTCTAATCGACTGATCAATCTACCAGTTCTTCTTTACATCTTCTTAATAAGAAAAATCGGCGACGTTGTCTATAGTTAATCCAATTTGCAAACATTTGTGTATTGACAAAACGTTTGAGTTGCTTATTCGACCTAACGAGGCTAAACTATGCATTTAAGTGGATGTTTCCAAACATGGTTGACAAAGTTTGTATTGGTATGGAAGAGTTGGAGTTTGGCAAAATATATATTATGAGAAACCACCTAGCTATTGCGACCATTGTCATCATCTTGGAAACCAACAAATTCATTCATTAAACCCTTGGAAGCCTAGCACGATGCTCAACAAAACAAAACAAAAACTTTTACCACAAAATGGTTTGAAATGGAACATGGGAAAATAATCATAGAAAAAGGCAAAATTGTTAGTGATTCCTTTAGCTAAAATTAATTGGTAATAAATTATATATCAGATAACTAACATTTTACGAGCACAAAATTGGACAGAACTTTGATTTATTGAAACCAAATATGTAAAAGTAGAAATGTAGAAACGAGAAATGCAGTAATGCAAATTCGGTAGGGACAAGAGTTTTATTTTTCCATTCTAATCTCCCAAGAAACAATAATCACATTTTGTAATAGTACTCTGAATTGTGTAGACCAATTAAACAACTCATGTTTTGAATTCTTTTATATGATACTCAACTCAAAATAAATGTAGAATTATTTGGTGCACAATGCAAATATTATAGTCAATGAATCATGTGTACGTACAACGATCACGTTTCATAACAGGAGTACTCCGAATTATGTAGACCAATGAAACTACTGACATTTTGAATTCTATTTATATGATACTCAACTCAAAATAAATGTACATTTTTTAGTGTATAATGCAAATATAATAGTGCATGGATCTTGTGTATGGCAAAACTACAAATGGGGAAGCCTATCTAGTTGTTGGAAAGTTTTATCTCAAAAGACACGACTCTTGAAAAAGACACAACTATTGGAATTAATCTTTATTTGAAGAGACACACTTATTGAAAAGTAACAATTCTACAAGTCGTGATCTTTATTTTACTACATACTCTTCTAGTCAAACATATTCTAGAACATTCCATCACGTGTCACACCAGGATCAATAGAATATTAAATCACACTAACATGATTTCCAACAATTTTCACGTGTTAAGCATTTCAGCTACGATCTTAATTTATCATTCATCTGAAATTGATTGGAGAAATTGAAATTATCTACTCGCGGGGTATAACAAGTTCATCCTTTGGTTTTCAATAATCAACTAAAGGGTCTCACTTACCAATTGGTCAAAGTTAGTCAAAACCAACATTTTAAACCAATTATCAACAATTCCCAGAACCTAGAAATTTTTTTGCGTAGAAGACAGAAGTTGAGGTGCTAACTTACATCTTGTGAAGACTCTGAAGGTGGTGGTATCTCTTTGACGCAATAATTATGAGTACCTAGATATAGGGTCATACCTGTGTTTTGCGGGGCTTGAGGCGCACTTCAAAATTTGAGCTCTTAAATCATAGTAAGCAATCAATTTTTTCATTTAAAAAAGTTTTACGGAACTAAATTTGATAACTTAGAATCAACAATAAAATAAAAAATAAAATGAAATATTCAAAATATTCATATTGAAATCAAATAATATTGCGAAAATGTTCTAAACGATCACTTAAATACAACTCGTTTTGCGGTTTTAGAGGCAAAAATATCAATCAAATTTGAATAGTTGAATTATTGAGTCATTTCTTTTTGAATTGATAACATGGTCATAGATAAGTTAGAAACAACAAATAGAAAGATGAGTCTTGATCAATTTCAACTTAGAGAAACTTCTTTCTGCTGAAATAAATGTAACCGATATTGTTAGCAAAATCTTGTAAGTAATGCAACTACTTAGGAAACGACCATATATTTTCTTCAAATAATGTAGCACATCAATTGCTCTTTTTGTTTCTCTAGGTAAATAACACTTCAAGACCGACAATTCTGAACATAAATCATCACCAATAATATCTGAATGCCCATTATCTTTCAAATATTGATCAAAATTCACACAAGATTTCAACAAATTGTCAACATGCATACTCTTTAACTTCTCCAAATTTAACAAATTCAAATGTCTCTTCATTATGTTTAAATTGTTCAAAACGAGTTTGAAGTGAAGATGAAGCTCAATCAATTGTAAAGAGAAAATAATCAAATATAAAAGATTTTTAACTGATTGTGTTACCTCTTCATTGCCACTCTCATTAAATTGATTCTTTATTCGAATGCTACGTTTTTCTCAAAATACACTTTCAGTTCCCTTTTCACTTGCCATTGGCTTAGCTTCATCTATGATACTAGCAAACTCAAATTCTCCATAATCTTCGAGAAACAAAATAAGTTTGTAAAAGCTTGATGGCTTCATCAATATCCATGTGTTTCAGCTTGAAAATATTTATTGATACTATTGATTGATGCAACAACTTATACCAAATTACCATGCCAAGTAAGAACTCAAAATTTTCAAGTTCATATATTGCTAAGGATTCAACTTCATTCTTCATCTTGGGATCTTCAACAATGTTTGCCAGGTTAAGTAAAGCATCTCTTATTTCTCAAAATATCCGAACTGTAAAAGGTACATATTCTTCCAGCGTGTTTGTGGTAATGGCTTAAGTGTCGACCTTCAACCTTATCTTTAAAATTTTTTCATCATTTGGAAGAAGAAGGGAACAATGTGTAGATGGCTTTAGAACAATAATCTGCCATATTACATAATGCTAGATTAAAGCTATGACAACATTGTTCATGTAAAATCAGCAAGCGTACGGGATAGTTGACAAGTAATAGAATTGATAAGTTAAGAGTTATCGTCCTACAAGGAATTAATTTAATTCAAGTTTACTAGTTATGTATGAAATTCGAATTGTGTAAAGACAAATTTTATAGGCTTGACATTTTCCATGTGATTCTTTCAGCGTGTTTGTGGTAATGGCTTAAGTGTCGACCTTCAACCTTATCTTTAAAATTTTTTCATCATTTGGAAGAAGAAGGGAACAATGTGTAGATGGCTTTAGAACAATAATTTGCCATATTACATAATGCTAGATTAAAGCTATGACAACATTGTTCATGTAAAATCAGCAAGCGTACGGGATAGTTGACAAGTAATAGAATTGATGAGTTAAGAGTTATCGTCCTACAAGGAATTAATTTAATTCAAGTTTACTAGTTATGTATGAAATTCGAATTGTGTAAAGACAATAGAGATTTTGATTTTATTTTATGTTAAATTATCTAAGAAAGTAATAAAAAGTCAAATTATGGATGATTGTATTAGATTTTGAATCCGCCTATTGCTATCTATTTCAATTCTTGATTTATAATCTAGTTTCGTTCATGAGTTCTTGACAATCATAATTCTATTGTAATTAATTCTCTTTTCCAAGACAAATTAAATATATTCTAACCACGACTCAAATCTATTCCTAACCCGAATTTGAATAATTAGAATGAATTAAAATTTAGATTATCTATATGATTGCACATGTGATAAATATTATTCCTAACACCTATTGCACATGTGTTAATTTTACCGCGTTCTAAACTTATAGTGAGTCTTCCAACACTACAATAAGCAACTAATTATCTAATTGGTGGTCAATCAATTAAATAATGCAATAGGTATGCAAAATTAATCAAGGAACGCAAGAAATAAACTAAATTACTAGTCTTGAATTACAATAAATAAACAAATAGGGTTCATCTTCATCCAACACAAAAGTGGATCTAGCCTAGCATGTTAATATATAAATTGCAAGAAGAATAATAGAAAAATATCACCCGAGTCATGAAATAAATCAAAAAGAAGTTGATCTTCAAACCTAAAGTTGAATTCTTCAAAATCTTGATGTAATCGACCTCAATTCCTTGCTATGGCTTGATCTCCCCTTTCAAAATATAGCAATTAGCCTCTTGTTCTTGATGAATTTGATGATAATATTGTGTATGATGAGGCAAGAGAGAGTCCTCTATATGTGTAGCACTCGTTCTCTATTTATAAGAGTAAGAAAATATGTCAAAATCGCGTCCAATTTGATTTCCAAAAGAGTTTGAATCGCAAAAGGAAACTAAAGATTTGTCTGTGAAAAAGGCCTTTGTGCGCATGCCGTATATTTCCTTGCACACGCGTTATTCGATGCTTTTATTCTCAGTAGATGAAGTTCATGCCTGTGTGCGCACGAAACAATTTGCCCCTGCGGGCGCAGGTTTGTCTCTGAGCAATGTTCGGTATTTTGGCCATAACTTTCTCTAGAAGTATTCGATTAAGCCAATTCAAAGTGCATTGGAAAGGTAATTCAAAGGAATAAAATTCTACTAGAAATACAATATTTCCATTTCGAATGTTTTATATCTTAAAAATGAGTCTCAAGTTGAGGCTGAAACTCTATAGCATAACTTCTTCGGTTGGAAATTGATTTATGAGAATATTTCCACTATATTTCACTCATTTGACCTTCAATTGCATCCAATTGATCTTATATAATCTTCAATCATCTTTTTGTGGTCCAAGTAATCTATTGGATGTTTACACTTTGGTCTCCAAACTTTGGATTTCCTTCGTTTTCGTACGTTTTTCATTCATTTCTTTCAAATCCATCAATTTGCATGGAGTTCAACCTCACAAACATAATTAACATAAAATTAAGCTAAAACGCATTCAAATCACTAACAAATATTCTAATTTAATGGACTAGATAAGTGTACAAAATACACTTATCAAACCACATGGAGTATAAAAAAGCTCTAGGATTTATTTCAAGTAACCTTCTTTGTACACATCTACATTTTCCGCTCATATTAGCTCCATTGTCATACTGTTGATCTCTTATATTAGCTCCATTGTCATACTCTACCTTGACTATCTTTGGGAAATAAAACGCCATCAAGTATTTTTGGACTCATTTCAACTAAAAAATCCCTCATCTTTTGATCAATGTGAATGTCTTTCCAATTTTCAAGATCATCAAAATTCAAATAAAAGCAATTCCCTTAATTTAAATTTTTATCTTGAACATTATTCTCATCATTTTGCTTTGATTCATTCACATTGGCATGAACAATCATTTGCTCGTTATCTTTGAATTCATCGACATTATCATTATCATTCTGATTATATTGTTCCCCAATCACCAACATTTTTAATGTTCATTCCTTCTCTTTTTTGCCATTAAAATACTTATCCATATCTCCAATCTGTCTTTGAATTAATGCCTCTATTCTTTTTCTTTTAAAAAACTCGAGACGCATATTTAGGAGCCATTGTATATTGATATTTGACGCAACAACAAACAATAGCTGAAATTTGAGTGTAAATATGGGCTCAAATTAGTTTTAAAAAGATTAAAAGATATTCATATGCACAAAATACATAAAATAATCCGTCAAAAATTATTAAATGAAGCCCCTGCTTGGTAGAAATTAAAATTCAAATTTTAATCTAAGTTAAAAGTCAACTACTAATTTTAACCACACATTTTATGGAACCCACAACTTTTCAACTACATGTTTCAATAATTTTTATCAAAATCTACTGAAAATCTAATTTTAATATCTACCAAACATGGGCTAAATAACTAATTCTAAAAATACTTATCTTAATTTTTATATTAAAAACACAACCCGTGGTCTTGTATCATCACAAACATGAACATATTATATATATTAAAAGGAGAGAAAAAGAGTAACCAACCTGCTACAGATTAGAGTTACAGAAGACGACCAGAGAAAGAAGACGGAAACGGGAGATTGAGAGACGGATTGCGTTGCGCTCTCCTGATTCTGTATGAGGCTTTAATTGAGGAATTAATTTCGGCTAAAATGTAGTTAAACACACACACACACATATATGTATATTAGGCCCCTAATGAGTTGGGTTTGAGACAGTTGCCTCATGGATCTTAACTCAGGTCCAACTCTGCCTAGATGAGATGGATTTTGGAGAAGGATTGCTCCAGTTACCTTCGAAGGATGAAATAATGGATTGGGCTTTGGTCTGACATGTGGAGGCAACACCAAAAATGAACTAGCCGTGGATAATGAAGTTTTCGACCTGAATATATTTGATATTTCATAGGTAGTAAAACATAAGGACTCAAAGAAAAGTTCAAAAGGCCTTTATTTTGAAAGCAAAAAAGTCGATAGCTTAGTACACCAGAGGATTTGATACCGTACTCTGAAGTATAACTTGAGAAGTCTGAAAATCCAAACTACTAGTGCGGTGTATGGTAAATTCCTCCGAAATTTGAAATAACTCGAAAAATCCAAGGTTTTAGTGCATGAAGCCTATACGTAAAACACCAACTTTCCAATTTATTATGATAAATTGCCTAATGTGGAACTTTAGGGGTAAAACAATTTGAAGCATGCCATAACTTAAATTTCAATTTTTTTAAAAATTTACTTGTAAATAAGGATTTTTCAATATCTTTATATGGTTGAATCACTTGCATTTTCTCTCCAAATCTGTAAGTTTCACAAGTTTTCTAGCAAAAACTATGGTTATAGGCCACTTTTATTTTTGACGTATTTTCATGTACCAATGTTTCACCATTTTTCATCCATCTTTTTTCTTCTTAGTCATTACGAGATATATAGATTGATTATGGGGAGTTTTGGGAGGTTGAGGGAAGTTAAAGGGTTTGAACTCCCTTCATTACATTTTTAGTATCTTGTAGGTCAGGTCATCCTACATGGACTACCCATGATTAGTTTTCCAACAAGGTGCATTGCAAAGAAAGAAGCCAAACGCATTAAATTTTTAGTAGAGGAACATAAAGTTAGTGTTCTAGCTATTCTTGAACCTAACATGAATAATGACAAAGTGATATATTACAAGAACAAAATGAAATTTGACAACTATGAAATTATTGAATCAAGACATGTTTAGCTATTTTGGAAAATGAAAATCATGTAGGTTGACCCTAACAACACTTAGAGGGGGGTGAATAGGTATTTATGTGGAATTAAAAATATTTAAAAACTAAATAGCAACAAGTCACTAATTAATCATTTCTCTAGATGATTAAACATGCAATTCAATTAATCTTATGTTGAAATACCGTAGTTATGTAAGCAACAGATGAACACAAGAATTAATTACGGAGAAACCCAACTGGGTAAAAATTTTGGGCACTTTGCCGGTCAACAATCTACCATAAACGATTTATAACTTACAATCTCCTAGACTAGACGACGACACGTACTATCTGATCTCCTGACTGCAATTCCTACAGCTATCTTGGATTCTGTGCTCTTGCACCAACTCCGAGCTGCACTTTCCAAAGCTCTATTGGATTGTAATATCTTGTGGCAACTCTTAGCTTCTTAAAATCGTTGATCTCCTGTGGATCCAATGAAGAACACAATGTTCTTCAATGACAGAAACTCTAATCACATTCCTTTGATCTTCAAAAACTCTGACAGATATGAAGGAAGCAGCAGTTCTGTATATGAATTTTGGATATGATGTTTTTCTCACTGCCAAGAACAATTACCAATGAATAATGAAGGTTGAAATCTCAAAGAGATGAAGAGAATATGAAAAGTGAAGTGTTTGCTCAATAATCAACATTGGAAATTATATTTTGTGGCGTTCAAGTATTTATATGTAGGTTAGGGGATGAATGGGCCGGACAAAACGCCTTTCAAAAACGAATTAAAAATTTTCCGGATGACATTGTTGCTCAAGCGAAGGGCTAGCGACAATCGATCGACAGGTTGTCGCTAGAGCGAAGGTGAGGAGATAGTCGAGCGATGACGTTTCTATTTTTGACGCTGGAGCCAAGCCTTGGCGACAGTCTAGCGAAATTGCGGCGTCGTTTTTCCTTCTTTTCCATTCTCGAACCCTAGACCTAAAATATCACAAAATATGCTAATTGCACACTACTCTTTTGAGTTTTTACAACATAGCATCTCTAGTTTTTTTTGTTCACAAAATAGCCAATTACATTAAATACCTAACAAGCTCCCCCGTTGACATTTTGTGACAAAACTTCAATCTAAAGTCAAGGCAGTAATAAAATAAAAGTACGGACTCAAAAACTGACACAACCACAAAACTGTCTTGATCGAATTCTGCTTTTCATATATCAAAGCATGTTTCCTGAAATAGACAACTCAAATACTCAGTGTAAAATGTATGTGAAACAGTATTAAGTGTAAAACCAATTTAAGCAGTCAATCAAGCAGTACTAAATGTAAAAATGAATGAAGTAATTAATAACTAATAATTCATTTTTCAGTGTCATATCATATGCTAGATTAAGATGTAATATCAATGCAACCCAACATACTAAAACGAAACATTGATACTACTAAAACATCAAAACTTAACTAGCAATACTGGATTTATCATTTCATCAAAAATTTGTAGATCACAATGTCAAGTCAAAATAATCATATACATCCAAAATAATAAAAGTCAAAATAATCATATACATNAACTTAATTAGTAATACTGAATTTAGCATTTCATAAAAAAATATATGGATCATAGTGTCATCAAAATAATCATATACAACCAAAACATACATACTATCTATTCCATCAAAATCTAGATATATCAAAAATCTAATCAGCACCGGCAGCATCGTCATAATCAATCTTCTCCTTTGAAGCTGCAGTATCATCCCAATGGCTACGAATCCATTGAAACCCACGCTGAAGATATCCAACAGCACCCCGAAGCATAGTAAACTTGGTAGTGTGTCGATCAACTATAGCACGTGGCTGTGTAATCTCCGTCATCATTTGAGCCTGCTACTTGATCAGCACAGTCATCTGTCCCATAAGAGCAACATATAGATCAATGAGAGCAGACGAAATATCAGTAGGAGGAGAAACAGACCCAGTGGGAGGAGGAGCAGAAGTAGAAGAGATGGAATGTCTGAGGGTGGAGGAGCAGAAGAAGAATGAGAAAAATCGGATGGATCAACTTAAATAAGGTCATCGATAGGATCGGCTGGCACAATCGGATCAACTGGCTCAGGTGGCTCACAAGAAGCATGAAACCTACTCTGAGAAATAGTAATTTGGCTAATCGACTGAGAAACCGCCTCCGGAAAACTAACTCCTAAGGCTGTCTCTAATCGATAAATCAAACAAGCATATAGCAGCCCCACCCTTGTCCCCGTAACCCGAAAAGCCCGGAGAATCAGTTGGAAAATAAAAGTGGGAAGATCAATATAATCGCCATACAGTAAGGCATATAAAAATTGAGCCCTCTCTATAGGTAATGAAGAGGTATGCGATACTGGCCACAGATTTGTGCACATAATGCTCAACAAAATCTTCTGATTAGTGGGTAGGGATCCAGTGCGCATTGCATATGGACCACCCACCAACGGTGTGTTAAATACAGTAGAACGGACTAGAGAGTTCGATGGAAGAGTATCAACAGACAAATAGGAAAACAAAGGATGGACGACCTGAGAAATATGTACTAGACTCAATAAGATGTCAGGCGTGATCTTAACTGTTCTACCTTGAAGAAAAACCCTAAAAGATGAACCAATAAAGCTCTTGAACTAGAAGCCTAGGAGGATGTGTCAACTCAACCAATAAAGGCTCCCAATCCCGAGAATTGAAAATAGCAACGAGGCCAGGGGACAGGTCAGACAAAATGACCTCACGCTCAAACAAAATAGGTCTCAACGAAAAATGTGACCTAAAAGTGTCTTGGGCAATCGCAGATATAAACCTAGACCTACTATAGGAAGTGGATGTACCAGGTGTCGAGGCAGCAGTACGGGCTCTCTTAGGTGGCATCTGAAACTGGTAAAGCTAATAAATCAATACCTCGATATGTTATGCAAGAGATGCATGAATGCACGCAAACAGCGATGGCATGCCGCGATGACGCGGTGTCACCTTGTGGTGTCAACACCGAAAACAATGGAACAATCACATGTCATGTACAAGTTCAAGACAACTAATGCAACTACCTCTTTAACCCAACTACCTCAACTAACACAATCATACACCAAGAACCCTTAAACAACAAAAACATCCAAAACTTACGCCAAAAAGGGACCAAAACGAAGAACCTACTCCCAATATTTCAAGGAGAGCACACACAACTCCACAACCCCAACACTCCAATAAATAACTCTTAATCAAGCACTAATGGCAATTCCAATTCACCCAAGTGAAATCTAAAAAGAGACAAATGCAACAAAAAAAATGAAAAATAAGGATAAAATTCGCGCAAGCCCTTTTCGCCCTACGGGCAGGTCAAGCGTGTAACTATAGTCGTTAATGGAAAGTTCAGTCCAAAGGGTTCTCTACGTGGCATTCTCTACTGGGTTTGGACTTGAGTTGAGTCTATTGGATCTCGGGAAAATCGTCCAAAAATCCTTTTTGTTGGTGCAAAATTGTGCAATATGTGGTAACATTGCTTGACAAACACCAAAGCATGAAGATAAATGCCAAAAATTGAAGCAATAAAGGTTAAAAAAAAAAACCAAGAAAATTCCAAAAACGGAAGAAAACGAAAGGTTTTAGAAATTTACCTCTGAACGAAGTTAAATCAATGAAATGTCACCACAAAGAATTGATTTGAGATGATGAAAACTTGAGAAAATTACCACTTTTAAGTGAGTGGGAAAAATTTGGGAAAAATTGAAATGAAGAAGGCGAAATTTTCATAAAACCCTGGAAAAATAGCGTTAAAATTCAAATAAACGGGCTATCGCTCGAGTGAGAGTCGAGCTATAAGCGAGCGAGCCAAATTCTGCTTCTATCACTCGAGCGTGGCCCAGCAATAAGCCAGCGACAAACTTATTGACAAAAATAGCACCATTTTTGTAAAAAAAAATTAAATCTCTGGCATACAGATAAACTAAAAAATGCATGTGCTCATAAGTAAAGAATCATCAATAAAACTTTTCCATGTACTCAATCAAGTTCAAATTGAAGTAAAGTGTATAAGAGACACACGCATGTAAAATGCTACTATTTTCTCGTGAACATGACTTTGAACCTTAAATTTGTGAGAAATGATTTGCGAACATCATTGTTAAATAAGGATTTCCCTTTTGAATGAAACTCAAACCCATACGATTTTTAGGACCTGAAAACTAGCTCAATTTCATATATATTTTTCTTTTCTCCCTCTGAAGTTGAGCATATAATTTTTTATATCGGTTTCTCAAATAATGCATCTTATGTACATACTCTTGTTCATTAAGTAACTAAATTAACCCCTATAACGAGCTTTAGACCGGTTATCCCAAGTCAGTTGACCACATGCATCAGATTATGAGAACCCATCGGACTTAATTACTCGAGTCAAATAGGCTTCGAACAAAAGTATAAGATGAACCAAATTATTTAGTAATAATAATAATTTTTCTGTTTTAATTAATACAGGGAGATGCATCATAAGCTAATGTCATCTAAATATATGTCAATTCACGTTTAAGATCACCTTACCAACAGATGATTGCCATATCAAATCTCACACATGCGGTCCAGACTCACTTACAAGATCACAGTGTGTGCTTTGCAGATGATATATAAAGAAACTTATACTCAATATTCCACATTAAATTGAACCAAGTAATGGAAATGATAGTAGAGAACAGATGAATGCATACTTGTTTACAAATGCTATGTTTAAGGACACTATGAAATGTTTAGAGCAAAAAAAATATTCATTATTATTATTATTATTTATAAGATATATAAAATAAATCAAAGAAAATAAAACACTCGAGAACACAAATAAGTGAGATGCATGCAAGAATGAATGAACTTAATTAACTGTATACGCATGCTCCTAAGGAACTGATCAAGACAAATCACAGATGCCCTTGCCTTTAAGAGCATGATCAATTTCACGACCTTCCAGGTCACTCTTTTTAACCCAAACTTACTTAGAAGTAGAAGTGTTTTTAGTTAACCAAGTCATCATCTCTGTTAAGTGGCTAACTTGATTGGCGAGGAAGTTAACCAGGCTCGAGACATCCTGTTTTTTTCTTCTAGTTGTGAGTTCACGACACCTAGGTCTTGTGTGTCCCATAGGTTGATTGACCCTACGTTGTCTAGTAGGTCTCAATCCTAAGTCATTTTTTCCCTTTGATTAAGGATAAACAACATTCCTAGTCTTGTTAGTGGCTGAGACGAACGTGGTCTTGGATGTACTTGTAGTAGTGTCACCATTTTGAACGTAATCAGGACCATACCTATTTCTAGCAGGCTTGTTCATCCCCAACAGATTGTACAGTTTCTGCATACCACTCATGAATGAATAAAGTTGAGCATTGGATTTTTCAAGATCAGTTGTTAAGGATTTAACTATGGCTTCCAAGTCCTCATTAACAAGTTTCAACTCATTCAGAATTTTGGTAGAGTATTGAAAGTTACCTATGAGTTTTTCTTTTTCTCTTTCAAGATCATTCACTTTTTTCAATATAGCTTTATTGACCTTTTTAATCTTAAAACTCTCCTTAAATAGTTCACGATAAGATTCGTGAATATGAGGTTCATCCTCAGACTTATCACTACGTTTTCAATCTCGACTTTTTCACTTTCTTTATCAGATTTTATCATAACTATAGATGTGAAGGCCATGAAATTATGTTCATCTTTACCACCAAAGGTATCACTCTGAGCACTCAAATCTGATTCATCATCACTCAAGGTCACTGCTAAAGCCTTACGTCTTTCGTTATTTAAACTTTTTTTCAAGTTAGAACATTCATTCCTATAGTGGCCGTAACCCTGACACTCATGGCACCTAACAGATTGAGTTTTCTTAATGGGAGTTCTAGACATGTTTTTCTCATGTCTATCTTCGAAAATTTACTAGGGAATTCATTTTTCCGTTCTTACGGCTGTCTCCCATTCCTCATCACATTTTGAAATGTTTTAACAAAATAAGCTATTTCGTCGTCCCTAAGCATAACAACATTAGTAGACTCACACTCTTCTTCTCTAATCGTATTCATAGCTATGGATTTAACCTTTGTAGGTTGAAAAACAGTGAGTTCATAGGTTTGAAGGGATCCTATGAGTTCTTCTATTTTAGCAGCATCTAAGTCCTCACTTTCTTCGATCACAGTGACTTTAGGTGTAAACCTTTCAGGAGGGAGGGATCTAAGGACTTTTCTAATGATCTAGGACTAAGGAATCTACTCACCTAGGTTAAAACTCGAATTTACTATGTCATGCAGCTTCACATAGAATTCATTTAACGATTCACCGTCCTTCATTTTAATTTCTTCAAACTTAGAGGTTAACATCTGCAGTTTAGAATCTTTAACCATTTTAGTTTCCTCGTGTATGATTTCTAAGATGTCCTAAACCTCTTTAGCAGTCTCACACATCAAAACTCTCCTAAACTCTTCAGCAAACACAGTTGTGAACAAGGCATGAATGCCCTTACTATTCCAGTTACATCTAATTTAGCTTTAGTTCATAATGAAATATCAGTGGTTATAACTACACCACCAACAATAGTTGAAGGTGAAGTCTGCCCAGTTTGAATGCTAATTCAAATACGTTCATCCAAAGATTTAAGAAAGGCTCTCGTTCGCATAGTTGCTTCCGTAAAAAAATGAAGGTACAGACAATGACTGACTCTATTAGATTTATTTAAGGGTCAGGAATCGAATTAAGAATCCCGTAGTTTGACCCTAATAACACCTAGAGGGGGGGTAAATAGGTATTTGTGCAGAATTAAAAATATTTAACAATTAAATAGCAACAAGTCACTAATTAATTATTTTTCTAGATAATTAAACATGAAATTCAATTAATTCTATGTTGAAATACCACAATTATGTAAGCAATAAATGAACACAAGAATTGATCATGGAGAAACCCAGCTGGATGAAAACTACGGGCACTTTTCTAATCAACAATCCACTATAAACAACTTATAACTTACAGTCTACTAGACTAGACGATGACATTTACTGTCTGATCTGCAATTCCTACAGCTCTCCTGGATTTTGTGCTCATGCACCAACTCCCAGTTGTAGTTTGCAAAACTCTCCTAGATTATGTTATCCTACAGCAACTCCTAACTTCGTGAAATCGTTTATCTCTTGTGAATCCAAGAAGAACACCGCGTTCTTGAATGACTGAAACTCTAGTCACCTTCCCTTGATCTTTAGAAACTCTGACAGATATGAAGAAAGCAGTAGTTTGGTATTTAGATTTTGGATATAATCTTTTTCTCACCACCAAGAACATCTACCAATGAATAATGAAGGTTGAAATCTCAAAGAGATGAAGAGAATATGAAAAGTGAAGTGTTTGTTCAATAATCAACCTTGGAAATTACGTTATGTGGTATTCAAGTATTTATATGTAGGTTAGGGGATGAATGGCCCGGACAAAAAGCCTTTAAAAAACGAATTAAAAAATTTTCGGATGACATTGTTGCTCAATCGAAGGGCTAGCGACAGTCGATCGACAGGTTGTCGCTAGAGCGAAGGTGAGGCGACAGTCGAGTGATGAAGTTTCTGTTTTTGGGGTTCTAGTCAAGCCTTGACGATAGTCTAGCAAAATTGCGATGTTTTTCCTTCTTTTCCATTATTGAACCCTAGGCCTAAAATATCACAACTTACACTAATTGCACACTACTCCTTGACTTTTTACAACATATCATCTTTAGTCCATTTTGTTCACATGATAGTCAATTACATTAAATACCTAACAGAAAATGTCATATCTCAGGGGAACCATAAAGCGTCCATCTAATGATCTCTTGTCATGTTTCGGGTTTTAGTTTAATATTTTCCACAATCTATGTTAGTTGTTATTATGCGAACAGAAGGTAGTTGCGAAAAGAACTCAAAGATCTAGCTGCTGACTACAACCAGTTGGGGATGCTAGCTGGGGGTTTTAATCACATCTTATTTGATCTAATATGCGTGTAGAATATATTTAAAGTAATATTATCATGATGGTAATAAATATGATTTTACTCTTTTTTCCCTTATCGAGGTTTTATCTCACTAGTTTTCTGACAAAGTTTTTAATGAGTCTGCTTTGGTAGCCCATTTAAAGGAATAAAATGCTCTTTGTCATTTATTAAAATTTTCTATAGTGAGGTTCTAACGAGCATATTATTTGAATAATGAATTTTCATAACCTACAAGACATTTAATGTTAATATAACTCTATGATATTACTCTCACATGCTATAACTTGTATATGAGACGCTTGAAGAGATCAATAACAATTTTTTTTAACAAAATATTATGTTAACTTAAGTCAAATAAAAATACACAAATATAATGTATAAAGAAAATATAGTTTTTATTGCATAACTCAAGCGAAGCTATATCAAAGGAGTCATTACACATTATATTTCTCCAAAATTCTTCTATATGCATGAGTTTCAGACGATTTGTGATATCGATGTTCAACAAACTGCAATCTTCATACAAAATTGTTGGACTATCTGTGGTTGAAGTTAATATGTATGATGCTTGGATATGATGGGTAATGTTTATCAACCATACACATTCTCCGCCGCTTCATGGATTGCATTAATTTCAAAAAAATTGAAGATGTTTCTGTCAAAGTTTGCTTCACAAAGCTCCATGATATAATCGTTCCTCCACGTATAAACACATATCCTTTTTGTGATTTAGCTTTATATGGATCGGAGAAATAACATACATCTGCATATCATACTAAAACAGATTCCGACTTTTGAAAATATAAAAAATTCCTAAATCATTAATACCTTTCAGGAAACGAATAATGTATTTAATATCATTCCAATGTCTTTGAGTTGCTATAGAGCTTACCTTGCAAAGAGTTTTATAGAACAAGCTGTGTTGGGTTGAGTGCAGTTTGCAAGATATGTTAAT
Organism: Fraxinus cuspidata; assembly: GCA_903798385.1. Taxonomy (NCBI): domain Eukaryota; kingdom Viridiplantae; phylum Streptophyta; class Magnoliopsida; order Lamiales; family Oleaceae; genus Fraxinus; species Fraxinus cuspidata. The sequence goes on from CAIGRP010015744.1 coordinate 27,647, forward strand.
GTTAAAATTCCATTAACATATGGTACTTCAAGGCCAATAATATTTTCTCCATCTTTAAATGGACAAAATTGATTTTTTTCACATCAAGTGATTGAACAACCATAGGTGATACTAATGGACGTGCATTATTCATATAAAAATGTTTTAAGACTTTTTTTCTATATATGTAAAATTATGAACAAATAATCCTTCTGGGAAGTTTCCAATCTACAACTCGAGACAAAATTTGACTTTTCCCAAATCTTTCATTTCAAATTCAATTTTTAAATAATCTATAGTTTTGTTGAGCTCTTTTCAGGAGTCTCATACATATAGGAATATTATTTTGAATGTAAATGTTTTGTATATTTTGGACGTTCATCATACAAAGAATATGTCTTATTAAAATCTTATTAGGAAAAATCATAATGATGGAAAAAGAATACATTATTATTTTAATATGCTACAAAAGTTGTTTCATTAAAAATTTTGTCACAAAAACCTTATGAGACAAAACATTGATCTAGGAAAAGAGTACAATGCATATTTACTTCCCCTCATGATAATATTAGTTGAATTATATATTTCGGGCACATTAAATCTTTCAAGGTAATATTAATAAACTTGCCCCATGAGTTAGTTATAGTCCAATTTATTATATACCTATCAAATTTCATACATTGTCAGACTAATAAAATAGAGACTTATAATTATATCAATCGTATGATAATTTATATATTTACATAAGTTTTTGCGAAATTCACTATATAAAAAGTCATACATTTCACATTGCGACTTTACTTTTCCATTTTTGTTTCGCATAAGTATAAATCTTTAGGTATTCAAATTGTAAATCTAAAAATTTTAGATTTCTCTAATAAGTTCAAATTTTACTAGGACCGCATCCAGAAATTTTAGGCTTCTCTTAGTAAATTCAATTTTAGTATAATAGCGTCATATTATTTGGCCAATCATTACTTCGAATCTATATGTTTCAATGGATTTATTTCGATTCCCCGCTATTCATAATAGATGTGGAGGATGATGAGATCTCATATATCACCCAATTGGAATATTAACTATAATGTTGTGCTACTCTAGGAGCAACAACATGATGGATTATCAATTTAAAGTTTATAAAGAAACATCTAAAAAATATTTAATCACGTTAAAAATATTAATTATCATATAGACGGGATGCGATATAAACATTAATTACCAACGTGTATTAGAAAAAAAATCTTTATATATAGAAGTTAACATGATTAAATATTTTATTGACTAAATGTTTTACAAACATGCAAAAGATACCAAACATGTGAATTCACATATGTAGAAGTCATAGGCATGAATAACTTCAAAATGAATTTCACATACACAAAAGTTAAAAGTATGAATTCCACATATCGAAATGTATGAATTAAAGGTATGAATTAAAAGGCAATGATTACTACAGAATTAATGTATATGTAAAAAAAATTCTGATGTATATATAAAATGTGAAAATTAATGCATATGTATAAAGAAAAAATTCACACGTCACCAAAATAATTTCAGTACACGTGATAAAATATTGTACTTGTAAAAATTATTACGTTCTAACTAACTCACTTTGATTTTTAGATAATCGTGCTGATGGCATATTATAAACCGATAGGAAAAAAGAAAAAGAACAACGAGAAGTTAATAAATTTGTGTGTATTATAATGACAATCAAAACCCCATATGTATGAGAATGATTATGGATATAATGATAATAATTTCTAGTGCTGCAGATATACAATTACCATTCACTAATAAATTTACCATTTATAAAAGTGAGTTTTTTCTCCTTATTTTGCTTAATTTTAAGTGTTCGGTTCTCTGAATCAACAAACTTTTGTGTGCTAATCTTACTCTACTATTTTCAGTGCATCATAATCAGTACTATTAGGATTTTCTATTGGATAGACAATTTATATTTCAAGGATTCTTTGTATATCTTTCACGTCTTGGGAATATTAAAATTTTATATTGAATGCTTAATATTTTTATTGGTAATCTACTCCCAAATTAGTTAAAAATGTAGCATATCCCATTTATTAATTTGCAACTCTGAGCGCTTGAACACATTTCATAACATATATAGAAAGCCTATTTAAAAGGTTACTGAAAAGTTCTTCGTATTTCTTGCGTGTCTTGGGATTAAAAGCAAACATACATTTTTTTCTCTACATTACTGTTAAGATGATCTTCTCACAGATTTTTGATTGTTTTGTGGGGAAAATGATCATCAAGAAGTAGGTTGTTTGATCTCGCTTAGTTGAATTAAAAGGTCAAATGGCTTGAAAATGTTACGAGTCTAATATCCACACCATAATTTTTTTATAAGTTCGTTACGTATTAATTGCATTAATGGGACCCTAATATTTTTTAATTATTAAATTTATGGCACTAACTTTTTCTTCGCATTCTTCACCTTAACATTTCATTAATTAGCAAATTTTGTCCTTACAAGTTTTGTCCAAAGGTTTCATTAAGGTTCTCTTTTTCTTAACCACGACGAAGAGGAGGTTCTCACAGTAGTTGATGCGCCAATTAGTAGAAATATTTATGAAGGAAAGTTTAGATTATTCGGAAAAATTTCTCACAAGAAGACCATATCACAGAGAGGCATGTCATCTCTATTCTACTCTTCCTTTGCAGGTACAAACCAATCACCATAGTTCTCTTTTTGTGGGTTGAAAACGTGAGGCAACCAAGTGCAATGTTTTGGGTCAAGCAAGACTTGATTGGTATTCGTTTGGTAGATTTTCTGAGCCTAAATTCAAAATTTCTCGATATTTTCGCCAACAGATGGGATCTTAGTAGATTCCATGTTAGAGAAAACAAGAAGTGCCCAATTAAAGTTCGTGAGTACGATTTACTTATTGTCGTCATCATTCTTAGATTCCATATAAAGATCCCCATCAAGGAATTTCAAATGCAGTTATTCGTTGGTTTCCTTCAATTCGTCATTGTCTTTTTGTTGGAACTTGATAAAGAAGAATCAAAGCCGGCCAAAACCTCACATTTTCTTTAGTTGCAACACACAACACATGACTGACAAATGAAGAAGGAAATGGATATATAGCCAAGCCATTAGGTAAGCAATTGGGCAAGTTACCAAATGGACCAAAGATAAAACCAACATAAATGGGCTAACTTACATCTCACTATCCAAACCTAAACAACAAATGGGCTAGCTCATTAATCGGCCATCCTAAGTGAATTGGTTGTTTTCGGGTTGAGCAAAGCATTATTGTGTAGAGAAATTATCTGATATCATTCTAAATCATCCCATGAATTTATTGGGTATAAAAAACCCAAAAAATCTCTACCTTGATGTGCAATCAACCTGTAAGCAAACAAACATAAAGTTTATACTTGTATAATGAAGGTAACTAAATAAAATTGAAATAACAAACCTTACCGCGTATCTCAAATCGAAAACACATATCGTACATGTTCTATATAATCAACAGAGCTAAGATTAAGAAGACCCAAGTAGAAGCAAATAATCACAGTAATCAATCAAGAGTAAATTAAACACATGCAATGGAGATATAACATAGGATAATACACAGATTTTTGTGACATGTTCAATAAAGAACATAAGAATAACATCAAGTTAATAAAACAAATGGTCAAAGCATATACAACAAATGCATAAAAAAACCAAATGAAAAGATTTCACCACACTTATCTTACCCTATTCCGTGTAACTTGCACTTCGAGAACACATATCTCCTCTTAACGTCAACCGTACTCACTAGACTGTTTACTACCATGTCTAACTAGTAAACCACTATAGATCCTAATTCCATGAGATAATCCTCCATCACTACCTCACTTTTCTCAACCTAAATGGGTAATGGGTCTACATCTAACGAAGTGATGTAAGTGTTACTCACACACTCCATCCAATTAGGATCTTAACATATATAGGATTCCAACATTTAATCACATCATCTCTCAGGATTCAAATGTTACTCTCCACATCCTCGTACATATTACCAATTTATCATCAGGCATCTATACTGCACATTACCAATAGATATACTTACTGTTAATGCACTCTACCCACTATGCATGCAAACACATTAAATATTTTGAAAAAATGTAACATAGAACACTGCAATAGAATCAAGTAATCATGCATGCAAAATCGACACATTTGACGACCACAAATGTTAGGTCTCAATTTAAATCGACCCACACACCACAATGTTATTTCAATACTAAAGCTCAAGAAATTATCAAAGGAGTTATCCCACAAAGGAATAAGTGAAGGTGGCACTCACAAAGAAAAGATAAGGAAGAGTTAATTACTTCACTACACTCACAAAATAAGCTCACAAAGAGGAAGAAGATAACCTACACATGGCTGCCTCAAATAACCTCACAAACCACACGGCTCACAAATATGGAGAAAATGGCTACCGCTCTTTCTTCTCACTATCACACTTTCTCGCACCACTCATAGAGCAAAAGGAGTATGCCGCGAATTTCACACAGGTGCAAAAGCAATAAATAGGTTTACTCTCAATAAACATTACATAGGTCATAACTAGACCTAATTGCAACATTTGCCTCACATCTCTCCTCATCTTTCTTCTTATTATCCTTCATATGACATTTTCTTTCAACATATCCAAAATACCACGGTTAAAAATACCTCTTACTTCTTGCACTTGCCTTAGACTTATATTTGCCATCAATAGTTTTATATAGACCTTTTGTTTTGTCAAATTGAAAAATCACATTTTTGCCATTAGAAAAACATACTAAAAAAAGTATAGTCATTCTACAAAAAAATGCACAAAATACAAAATGAACCAAACAATTACCATAAGTAAATACAGACACAATTCACACAAATAAGTCAAACAAACTTTCCTAAGGTCATATACAATTCTAATAGTGAAGAAACAAAATGGAAACAAATTCACAAAGAACTCACGACAACATGCATACCTTACACGATAACCCAAAACCTAATGTGATCCCACATGATGACTTCTAATGCAAAAAGTAAATGACTACTCTACACGATAATCGTAACTACAATAATAAAAAGGAAAGAATAAGATACCAAGCTGACCAAATCTATGGATTTGTAAATAAGGCGAGATATAAATTCACTACTTTATAGTCACCATTGTTCACACTAAAGCTTCCAGCAACTGCGGTAACCAATCAACAACACTCACACCCAAACGTCCAAGAGCAATGTCCAAATTTTACCTGTATCACTCAAAATTGAAATTGGACACCATTGTAGGGTCGCCATGCCACCAGCAAAATTCTGTCTTTTAGAATCGTCGCCAAAAAACGCCTCCAAGCGCTTTGCCGGAGTTCTGCATGTTGTCTCTACTTGTTGCCACATGCGCCACTATAGGTAGTCGCGCACCTGCCACCCAACTGCGCCTAGGTCTGCATGTCACAAATATGGCTTTCGTTTTCTCAATTTGTCTTTAGTTTGGCCAAAAATCAAGCAAAACATATCCGATAGTTTCAACTTTCTGCCTATTTTTCGTTTGAAACCGCTTCCAACTAGTTTTCCCCATTTTTTAACAAATTTCTCAAAGATACAAGCTCTAATACCATTTGTTGGTGGAAACACCAAGAAATCTTGAATCTGGACTTAGAAAAATCACCAAACGAACACCAATAGAAGCTTACTTGACTGAAAACGTTGCACTTGATTGTATCATGTTTTCACCCTACACGGGCGAACTATGGTGATTGGTTTACACCTACAAAGGAAGAGTAGAATATAGATGGAAATTGGAACTTGAAGAAGAACCAAAGCCGACCAAACCTCACATTTTCTCTCAATGCAATGTACAACACATGGCTGCCAAATGAGGAAGGAAATGGATATATAGCCAAGCCAATTAGGTCACCTCCAAATTGGTCTAAAAGGTAAGCAATTGGGCAAGTTACCAAATGGACCAAAGACAAAACTAACATAAATGGGCTAACTCACATATCACTATCCAAATCTAAACAACAAGTGAGCTAACTCACAAATGGACAATCCTAAGTGAATTGGTTGTTTTCGAGTCGAGCTAAACACTGTGGTTTTGATAAGTTATCTGACATCGTTTTAAATTATCGCCCGAATTTATTGGGTATAAAAATCTAACAAATATCCACCTTGTTATACAATCAACCTGAAAGAAAATAAACACAAAGTGTATCCATTCATTCCATGTTAATGTGCATCGCCATTTCTATTGCATAACTAGTGAGACACATCATTTAATTTATAAGTTCTTCCATTTAGTACTTAAGCTTGAGGAAGACTTCAAATTCGATTGTTTTCGTTTCTCATTGGCGACGCTAATGCAAATAAATATCAAACGTAGTGAGGCACAAAATTCCATTAACAAATTTCCTTTCAAAAGGGAGGACATAAATTAAGGTGTCTAATAGTAATGTATGCATATTTGTTGTTACATGTTCGGAGATTAGGATAGACTTAACCAAGTTAACTATAAAGTTATTAGAATCATCGTGACTTTGCTTGTGTCCAAATATAATTTAGTTTCGAATGACTCCATTTATTGCGTAAATGATGCCGATGATCTTTTCGATTGACTAACTACGTAGCATTATTAATTTAAATTTGGAGGAAAGAGACTTCACTTTTTGAAAACCGAATTCTCAATTATATCCTTCGATTGAGGGTTGGAATTCTTGTTTGTCAAAAGTCGACACGTCAGACATGCCCGATTTCTATAAATCATTAATTGCTAGACTTAATTGCTTAGTTAAAAAGATGCAAAAGCTTACAGTACACACAAATAGGTGGGGTCCATATTTTGACAATATTTAATTTACATGGGGCCCACCCTCATGTAAGTATATGTATTTCTTCTGTAAAATATTTTCTATACACATGGATAATGCCAAAAATTAATTATTTTATTGGCAAGTACATTAATCATATTTAATTACTTTCAAATTCTATATGGGTTGCCATTAAATCGGACTCTTGTCACCAAAATATGAAGGAAATAAGAGATTGAGAGAAATAATGAGCTGGCCTGATTACTAGCAACTAACAAAGACATAAATTTGGCTAAACTTTGTAGTCCTTCTCAGAAGTTGAATAATCCTCAAGTCCCCTTCAACATACCCACTAAATATAAATTTTCATTTTCATTGCCAATGAGTAAACCTATTGAGTGACAATATTACGTGTCCCCAATTGTTTTGTCACATCTACCCATTATTTCACATCATGTATTGAGGAATGCTTGAAAATAGTAGACAAGTGTTCATTAATTTTTTATTAAAAAAAAAGGTGACATGTTGACATCTATTTTTACACCCTCCACGTGGCTAACAATCTCGAGTCTACTTGCGTCTATGTAAGCTCATTTCCTACACAGTTGGACAAACCGTTAGTCACCCATGACCTTCTTCGATGGTGGGGGAGGCAGCTAATAGCACTCTAACAATCAAATTAGTCGACGGGAAGAAATATAGTAAGTAAGGGATGAGCTTTAACGCGGAAGCCACTAAAGTGTTCGAACATTGGAAATATGTATTAATATAGAAATGAAAGCAATCTTACAATACATTGATCAAGGCGTCTCTTGTCTTCCCTAGGTATCAATACGTTAGTCATAGGCTTACGGGCATTTAATGCGGCAATTAATGCTCTCTGTAAAGTGGGTTTAAGACTTGACCTTTAGACATCTGTTATAGAGACGTCACATCAATCAATCATAAGTATGTTCAAGAGATCTCCTTGGAAGATGCGAAATGGAAAGTGCTATTCGTGGAAGTGGAGATTGGAAGCCTCGCACTTCTTCGTGCTGTAGATGTAGCACCTCAATTCCGACCTGGGAGGGTCATCCCTCCAAGGCACATTGGATGAAGCGATCCATTACCTCGGCATAGTCCCATCTTCAGACCTTATGATCTCAAGCCTGGAAAGTGAGTTCTCAAAGGTCAAATTCCAATTCCAGCAAGCACAAAGCTTGTGTTGAACGATCGCAATAGGTTAGCCCATGCTATTGCACGGTGCTTTTGGCCAAGAAGATACTTATTTTCTTATTCGAGTCAACTTCTATTTGGAAAATAATTTGGGCACGAGTTTGGCTTAATTCTTGGGTCTATTAATAGAACCCTTCATCCATCATTTAAGAGGCTCTTGGGGATACAATATACATAATTTTTACAAAGAGAAGATTAAAGAAGGAAGCCTACGGATGGAATATGGATATTCTTTACAAACTTTGTAGAAGCTTTTGCTACAAAACATAAAATACTATATCACGTTGAAACATCAACTGCTTGGGTTGAAAAAAAAAAGAGAATTAAGGAGATTGATCAAGGAGCCATTGAAGAGATTCAATGATTCAAGATTTTTTCCATCTTTCCAAACTTTAATTACGGTTGATGTTATACCAATTCAATTGGGATTATTGTAATTATATGATACTTGGCTAATTATATAAATGCTATAATAATGTTGAACCCTATATTTTGATGTAATGATATTAATTTCCATATTTTGACATTAAATGTGTGTTTGGTTTAGAATGATTTTTAGGAGTTTAATATTTTTTTAATTACTTGATCACTAATTAAATTGATATGTGATTTTTATTGACATTCAAGAGAATGAATATTAATTTGGCACATAGTAAAAATCATTGTGAAGTCTGATACAAGATAAAGATATACATCCATAATTTGCAAGATCCTTTTGAATGTTCTTATGATTTAATATATCTTTAAATATTTACATCTTTCATAGAGATATATAAGTGGTCATATGTAAGGATATGTTTAATTCTATTCGAGATGGATTATTAAAAAAATTAAGAACATTAATCCATATCCGAATAAGTGTTGTCAAGTAATGGGATTGATATCAAGATGGATGAATGTGAGGCGATTCGAAGTCCCAGCGCTTTCCACTAATTAAGTTTTATACAGGCTTCCCATTAGTTAGAACATTTTGGTTATTAGATTAGAAACTAGTTTAAGTAACTATTGTCAATCTCAACCAATCTTGTTATTCGACTAAAGTTAGGTTTAATTAGAAACTAGATTGAATACTTATTCTTCATGGGATCGATAATCGGACACATGTCTACTTTATTATTCGTTTATGACATTGTGCACTTACACGATTTAGCGCAGTAAGTTTTTGGCTTCATTTTTTAAGGATTGAATTCGTGTCAAATAGTTAGGATATTTATCTAGTTCAATATTCGAATAAAAAAATTGAAAGTGAATTTAATTATGATCATATATGAAAAATCTACTCAGAACAATCAAAAGTGTACAAATAAACAATTTTGGGCTTTAACTGATTTAGGAAAATTATTAGAATTCACGAGTTAACCATAGCTATCCCATTAGTCTCCATCACTAAATTCTGACAATGATCAATTATATGTACGTAGTCGAATTCTTCTAAATTAGTGGATATACCTCTTTTGAGTTCAAATAAATCATATGCAATTAATTTAAATCACCATACTATATTTAAATCCTTGTAAGCCTTAATTAAGAACATTTATTCACCAAAGAATTCAATTAATGACATAAAAATTAGTAAAAGTGTATCTCTACCTTTTACCCAAATCCTGATTTTTAATACTTGGTCTGAACAAAAAACTAACATCTCGGCTCATTGCATTCACAATTCAATAAATTAGTGGTCAAATAATCTATGACGTGAAGAAAAGAAGTAAAAACAATATATAAACGTTAGATGAAGATCAAAACATAACAACTAATGTTAAGGTTCAAAACTAAGACGTGATTCATTCTAACTGTTAATTTAGTTACACAACATGATGGAAGAAAAATACACGTATCTTTTCCTCTTTTCTCTTGTTTGTGCTATGTATAAACTTTGTGTAAGCCCCTCAATTTTACTTAGAATATGTTCTTATATAGTACTAGAATTGCTTTTAAAGTCATGCCTCAAAAAAGATAAAAATAGCCCCAAAAATAAAACTAGAAAAACCATAAAAATCATTTGTCTAGGTAGCTGCTAACATGCTATTTTTTTGTGCGACCGCAATTTCCTTATCGAGGACAGACCATGTGTCAAGGACTGCAGCTTTGCTTAAGCCACTTGACCCAATCACAGCCGCAGTTTGCCCAATTTTGACCGCACATTGTAAATATTAGTCTAGTTTGAGTTGTAATTTCCTTTTCATTGTAATAGTTTATTTAAATTGTAAAGTAGATGTGATAATGGAAAAGTTTAGTATGATTCTTCGCCATTTAA
>CAIGRP010015746.1:0-30566 GCA_903798385.1 Fraxinus cuspidata
GCTGACCTAACGCAAATTCAGGTGATGTGGATGTGTTACAAATGCAACTGCAACATGATATCAACTCATAAACAAAAGAATACCTTAGTGGTCCCTATAACCTATTTAATAAAACATTAACATTGTTGTTATCCCCTTATCCAATTTTTTGTCTTATAACTTCACAATCAATCAACCTTATCTCATCTCTACATGCTCAGCTTTTTCTTTTTATTTTATCCTGGGTAATTGTGCAATGCTCGTCTGCTTTTTTTTTTTTATCGGGTAAATGTGAAATTTTATAGATCAAATCATGTACAAATACTACGGNACGGGCATACCCGAGTAATCAACAATACAAGTAAAATCACACTAATGAGGAGGCAAAACACTATGGGCAAAACACTATAAGGCTCGTCTGCTTTTGTTTCTATTGCGGAATACTTCTATTCTTTCAGATTTTTATTTTTATTTTTCTCTCCTCTCTATTAAGAAAATTTTAGAATATAAACTATGGCTTATAGTGAGAATCGAAGAACCATTTTTTTTTTTTGCTGAGACAATTATGGAAAAAGGCTATCTGATTGGAGTTCTATTTGAAAATAACCTCTTGCAAACAGCGTTTTCTAAAATTTTCAAAATGACGTGACAAGATGCTATGACTATAAATGAAACAATTTGCTTTAATAATCAATTTCGCAAGATATTGCGGATGGCCCATAATTTTTCGCGCACAAAAGTCTAACCTTAATTTTTTTTTTCCCTTTTTTTAATCATTTTTTGCTTTTGCCATTTTCTGGTGCAGGTAGACCCGTCTCAATCGCCGTCTAACTTAACCCCTATTTGATAGTAATTCCTGAGAAAAAAAATAGTGATTTTTTAAAAAATGTGTAGTTAAAAATTAGAGAAAAAGTTTCGAGTTTACAAGTAAAATATTTTATTACGCTAATGTGTCATTGAAAATAAGTATGAAAATTAAAGAGTTTTGTTCTAAAGAGAGACAAATTGGAGCTTAGCCCCCGTTTGGCCCCATTAAAATTAATTCATTTTTCTTCTATCTTCTTATCAACTACACATTATACAATAAAAAAATATTACACGTAAATCAAATTTTTTACCTACTCATTCTTAAAAAAAAAAGAAAAATATTCTAAAAATTCTAATATCAAATAATGAGGGTCAAACGGGGACTTATTAATAAATTCAATAATGTCAATAAGCTAATTTTTAAGTACGGATAACTCTTCCTCAATGAAAAAAAAACCTATAGACTGCTATTCGTTAATTTTTTAAAGAATATATAAAATCAGTGATGTTTAAAACACAAATCTAAATGGTCACACTTTGTAAATTTATTAAATGAGTAGTGTGATTTTACATTCAAATAATAAAATGAATTCATCATTTAAAGTCATGTAAATATCACATAAATTGGTACTTAACGCTAATGATGTTGAACAACTAATGATCATGTTGAAGAGCATTACTTCAAATACAATGCATATCTACTGTTCTACTAACATGACTCTTGTAATTACTCTTTTATGAATTCCAAGATGAATTAGAGTTTGTATCATATGATGCATGTGAAGACACATGCACATGGCGGCCACTCTTTTGGTCATGATCCCTTCGTGAATACCATTACTATGTGCCAGTGGCAACTTACAAGTGTGCTTTACACAAGGACTCCCTAGTATAAAATAACTTAGAAAACCTGCACATATCGGAGTGCTAAAAATTGGGTTTAGCTGGCTAAAAACTTGGGGCGCATTTTGACTGAAAGCCCTAGTCTTTTGATTTTCCCCTTTGCTCTGATTTTGTAGGACTGAACCCTCTTCAAGAAATATCTCAATTCAGGTTAGTTTGTTCAGTCTTAAGTTAGTAATTCTTGAGAAGAGATTACGGGTTTAATGAATCTTGTATATTTTGTGTTTTTTGCATGAAAAAAAGCAGTTATTTTATGTGGGTTTCTTGTGTATTGAAGAAAATAATCTTAGATGTTTTGGAAAAATGATTAATTGTTCGAAAACTTGTTTTGAGGTTCTTAATATGGAGATGGGTCACTGATAAAGACAGGGTCTCCAAGTAAATTGAAAGAACCTCTAAGAAATTTGCAGATTTAAAGCAAGCATGCTAAACTATACTGTAGCAGTATAAGTTTTATTTACTTCTTTGGAAGTGTCTTAAATTTGGTGATTATAGGGGTGATAGTTCTTAGAATAACTTGCCCTTTATGAATCATTTGTGGAACATATAGATCCCCCCCTTCTGTTTATCTGCGGATGCGCTTTACGAGTATACAAGTCTGTTTTGCATTCCATAAGAAGGGCTTTTATTACTCAGTATTATTTTATACTCAACAATTTTAGCTCCATTCTTTGATTTCCAAAATGAATCTCATCTTGAATACTGGTAGAGTGGTTGCCACAATTTTTTTTATTTTTGGTTCTTTTTCTGTATAAAACATTTTTGAAATCTGATTCTCTGGCCAAACTTTGATTTCATTGGTCAACCTTGCAAGCAATGCATTAAAAATTGGTTTGTGTACATGGTACGATTAATCTGTAGTGTCTTTGTGTGTAGAAAAGCTACTCTGTTCACTAATCTTTAGCAAAACAGCTACTGAGTTAATTAGACGATCTTTAATGTTTGTGAATTTCTTTCATTTTAGGCAATATGCAAGGAGGAATTCGATCGATCTTCTCACATGGGAGTGTACTCAAGAATGCTGTTCTGCAACACGTGCGTTTGGTGAATCCAGCCACGCGGTCTCTTCTGTTTGCTCGTCATGAGTCAGCTCAAGCCGCCAGTATTGAAGAGAATGGTTTTGAAAGCACCACGATTTCTGACGTTCTGAAAACCAAGGGAAAAAGTGACGATGGGTCCTGGCTTTGGTGCACAACAGATGACTCTGTGTATGATGCTGTGAAGTCAGTATGTACCATTGACAATTGATTCAATAGAAGCTTTCATTTGAGTTCCACTAAATTCATATATTCTTTTATTACTAGATTTGGTACATTGGTTTGTCAATATGAGTAGAATCTAACATGACGATCCTGAAATTATCAACTGCAGATGACACAGCACAATGTTGGAGCATTGGTTGTCGTTAAACCTGGAGAACAAAAGTCAATTGCTGGGATTATTACTGAAAGAGGTGAAGTTTAAATTCTTCAATTGCTGGTATTATTACTGAAAGATGTAAAGTTTAAATTCTTGGGTTCAAACTGAGAATCTTTAGATCATAGGTCAGATACATGTAATTGCCCTTGTATAGCTATTTTTAAACTGTTGATCCCACCAAGTTTTTTCTTAATAAGATTAAATTTTTTGTATGGTATATGCCTATAATTCCTGGGGAAGTAATAAGTGTTGTACTACAACCTTTTATCCTTCTAAAGAGCTCAAAAAATGCTAATTGTCCTTGTTCAATGCCTATATTCTTGTACATATTTGTTGCCATCATTGCTTGGGTGCATACGTATTTAAGAACGAAAAATTTGGAGATCCACCAAAAAAAAACTGTAGATGGTAGATCGAAGAGGTTTTTTTGTACTTGCTGAGTCTATAATGTATTCTTTAATGCTCGAGAGTTGCATTTGTTAAAGCATTTCTATCGTCTTCAAGAATTTTAATTATAAGGTTGTTTGATTTAATCACGAACAGATAAATGACTAAACTTCTCAAATTTTACCTAGATTCAGAGTTAATTCGTCACATTACAGTTTCTACAAATTAAGCCTCCGCTTGGGAAGAATTTATAAATAGATAGAAATGGGTGTTGCGTACGAAGATAATATCGGAGGGTCCATTGGAATGTGTGGTTGAAAATGAAGTTTGATATATGTATAAATGATTTATAAGTTTGCCAAACGGATTATAAAGCTGAAATGACCCTCAGAATTACTTACCTAGGAACTTATATAGCATTGGAGGATGCATCTTTGGTCTATGCAAGTGTCAAGTCCCACAATTTTGTTTTGATAACGTACTCTAAATGTTTTCTCAGATTACCTAAGGAAAATAATCGTGCAAGGAAGATCGTCAAAGTCGACTAAGGTTGGGGATATTATGACTGAAGAGGTATACCCAACTAGTTTCTTCAAGAATATCTCTGAAATTTAGTATCTTCACTTCCTAATTAATGTTCTAATGGTCTTTTCTTTTGTCGACTGAAAAAATGTGATATTGTGAACTCGTATGGTCGGCTACTGTAGAACAAGCTTATCACGGTAACATCAGATACCAAAGTTATAAAGGCAATGCAACTAATGACAGGTATACCTTCCACTTAATGCAGAAAAATAGTGAATCAAATTACAGCAATTGCAATTGAATATTGTTGGTAAGGGAAAATTAGGATGCAGTTTTCGACCCTGTTTGCAGATAACCGTATCAGACACATTCCGGTGATTAATGACAGTGATATGATTGGCATGGTATCCATTGGAGATGTGGTTCGTGCTGTGGTGAGCGAGTATCGGGAGGAGTTGAACCGCTTGAACGCCTATATACAGGGAGGATACTGAGTGGTGATGACGATAAAAACAGATTGACCGGATAAGCGCGTTCGGTCTGAAAAACTCGAGTTCTGTAAATATTGTGTGTGGTATGCGTCTCCTGGATTGTCTGTCATGTTATTATCCTCCTCAAGAAGATGAAACCTGTAGTCTGGAATAAAATGCACTCATAACAATGTTTGTTAATGTTTATTGCGTATTCACCTGCTTGTGATAATCGTTTTTCTTCTTGAAAATTATATGGGGTTCATTTATGAAGTTCTTGCTTGATAGTTTTGTGGGGGTACTAGGTAGTTTAAAAACAACCCAAAATTAGTTTAGTGTAATTTGAGTTGTATCTTTCAATCCATGAAATTGGTGTTTTTTTAATTGATTCTTCGAATTTTCTTTTAATTTTACTCTCTGAAAACAATAATTTAACAAAATAAATCTAATTATATGTAAAAAATTGCTTGTAAAAAAAAAATACAATAATTAAAATATTATTTATAAGTTAGAAGTATACTTATAATTAAAAATTACTTATAAGTATTGTTCATAAGGTAAAAATATTGCTAATAAAATAAAAAGTTATAAATATAAAATGTTATGAGTTAAAAAAAATTACTCATGAGTAAAAATTAGTTACATAGTAAAATTTAAGTATAAATAAATGTTTCATTTTTAAAGTAAAAATTAACTTATATGTTAAAAAAAAAAACTACTTATATATAAAACACCATTAATGAGTAAAATAATAATAATAATAATAATAATAATAATAATAATAATAATAATAATAATTCATACAAGAAATATAAATAGAATTTTTTACTAGATGATGTACATGTTCACTCGTATGATTTACGTCATCAGAAAAGGGATCAACAATCTTCCTTTAGGACCTTCCTTTTTTCATATATGGATATATGTAAGTTTATTTTATTTTTTAAATTAGAAACGCTGGATAATAAATTTCTCAAGTTCAGGATTTTCAATTGCTTGAATTTTCTGAGAAATGAAGTCATAGACAAATAAGTTACGGGCCAAACGGACTATTCCATGTCCATTACCTTCTGGGTGGAATTGCCACAACATAGAAGTTCTTTTAGTAAGAATTATTGTAGTGGGATAATGGTTAGGAGGATTTAAAGGCATTACGTATGATTTGCAAGGTTTAACTCCAGACTGTTCTAGAATTGTGAGATACTGTTCTACCCCTTTTTTCATTACAAATATAATATCTTTCACTATTCTACTAAAAATGAAACGAAATGATCAGCTAAACAAGCACAGATTTGCAAATGATTCGTTCAACCTGCCTTCATAAAGAAAGATTGCCCTTTAGCAAAGAGAAATAGCACGGCTCTTCAACTTTGGTCAGTCTTGGTCTCAAAATCTTTTACAAAGACTAGTAAGCATAGGTTGGATTGTGTTAAAAAATGGGTATTAAAAATCACTCCCAATACAGGTCTTCGTAAACGTCCAAAATCGATGCTTTAAATCCCACCATAATCTATACCCCATAACTCCCAAATAGGTCTTTAGTTTTTAAATCACAGTCTTAAAACAAAATAAAGTAGATATTTTGTCAATCTAAGTAAGAAAAAAAGATTATCGTTAAAAATTAATAAAGTTTGTATATTTCACATAATAAGTAATTAAAATTAATTATTGATTTTGACTTCAACTTTTTAATAAATTTTTTATGCTATTTCAAATAAGCTCCAAGTTATAGAGATTACTGAGTAATGATGTTTAGTTCCATTGGAATTGCAACCCCAATCTTTGTGATGTCACATTCTCGCCACCTAATTTGGGGTCGCAATCCTGTGGAGTTGCATAGCATTAAATATTTAACAAAATTTCAATAACAGTGGGTCCCGCATGTTTATATGTCCTCTTAATTCCAATTGATGAACAACAACTAGTGATAATTACCAAGGGAGATTGAGGTTTGCGGTAGGGGGCCTGCAAGCACTTATATCTCTACCGTCACCTGTCAAATTATCAAAAAAATGTGGTATAAAATCAGCATTTAGTGCTTGATTGGGATAACTTAAAAAGCTGTTGAAAAATTAAGGTCAAAGTTAATAATTAAATTTAATTACAATTGTTGTCCTATTGAGCCACACTATTCTTCCAATAATGCATTTTTGGCGTTTTGATGGAAAATATGTGGTTAAAAATAGGAAAAATTCCAAATTGGATGCAATTGGTGGGAAGAATGGCCTTTGAGCTTAATTGAAGTAATTGAGGATCATCCGAATTGCATAAAATCAATATGAAGTATTAATAGATTTCACAAGTTTTGGAAGTTAAATACAACATTTGAAAAGTTCAGGACTCAATTAAAACCTCTCAAAAATTGAAGCAGGTGAATAACAAATGATTGTAGATGATAATGATCGATTTGTAAAGAAATAAAAAGATGAAAGACCAAAGATACAAATAGAAAAAGTATGAAGTATAACATTTATTATGACAATAATTTTAAAGTTAGAAGGTGGATGAGATATACTGCTTTGTTTTACATTATATTATGAATGTTCTTGTGATTCGATGCATTTTCGTATATTTGCATATTTCATATAGATATCGTATGATTATGTGTGAGGATATTTTTAACTCTATTCGAGAGAGATTATTAAATAAAATAGGAACATTGACATTCAAATCTAAATAAATTTTGTCAAATTCTTGGTTTGCTATTAAAATGGAAGAATCTAGAGGGATTCAAGGTCACAGTGATTTTCCATTACTTGATTATTTGTAAACGCTTCCAAATTAATTAGTTAGTCTGATAATTAGATTAGTTATCTGTTTAATTATCAATTATATTTTTTCATCAATTTTGCTATTCGATTATAGTCAGTGTTGATTGAATATTTAATTAGTACTCAATTCTCATAAAAGCGATACTTGAATTCATATTCACTTTATTATTTGTTATGATATCATTTAGTCTCAAAATTTTAATACAACAAACACATTTTATGAAACCCACTCAATTTTTCAACAATACATTTAATCAACTTTTATAAAAAAATACTATTTTTTAAAAAAAACTTCGTCAAATAACCCAAAAACTTTTAGGGACACATTTACTATCTTAAATACAAGAATTCGACTAGAATGAGGAAAAGATAATAGTTGTTCTTATTCTTATCTTAAGACAAGAATTCGACGAGGATGAAGAAAATATAATAATTGTCTTATTCTTGTTCGATTAATTATTTCTTGATTATTCAGCCATCTATTTGTCTTATTATTGATTTCATTGGATTTTTTTTTTCAAAAATGTATTTTAAAATAGTGATTTGATGAAGAATTTGTGGTTAAAAAATAATGAATTTTTTAAAATTTGCATAAAATATTATTTTATTGAAAAATACGTGATTGAAAATAAGAGATAAAAATATATTTTAATAATAATGGAGATGAAGAGTTTAAACTTCAAATGTGCTATTTGATACCTTAATCAAAAAGTTTGTCTGTAGGCAACTAGGCATTCAGAGAACCGAAGGTACAACAATAGTCATTTTCACATTGCGCCAGTACGAGAGAGGAGACCCACCACAGTCTAAATTGATGGACTGAGAGTTGAGGTTAATAAATTCGACTAGCTGCCATGGTCTTACTACTTGAGACAAAATAGACTAGGGTGTTGCTACGTGGACCCAGGACGAACCGGGGGCACATCGATGCCATGGACTTACCACTTCAAGACAAATTAACGGTATGTTTGATGGATATTATTGATGAAAAAATATATTTTAAATGGTGATATAATGAGAAATATGCGGTTAAAAATAAGAAAAAGTTACTGATGTGATGAAAAATATTATTTTATTGAAGAATGTGTGATTGAAAATGAGTTTTGAAAAATGTATTTTGAAATAATTTGAATCAAACATGGACTAAATAATGGTTTTGCCATTCGTCTTGGACCACGTAGCCTTGGGCGAAGAGGGAGCAACACTATTGGCTGGGCCTGGAGTGACAAGGCCTACGTGACCTTGTCACTCTAGCAAAACCCAATAAATAACGTATGATTCACAGTATTCATGTCACTCAAATTAAATTCGATCAACAATGAAATTAAATTCAAATTCATTTATTTATTTATCCGGAAAGTTTTAAGCGAGATAAATACTAGTAAAATAATTAGGCCAGTCTTATTGCTTGTCATAGGTCAGATCGTCTACCTTAAAATTTAAATTAACGTTCAACATTCTTTTTAAAACTTCCGTATTCTTGACTGACTAATTATATTTGACCACTTCATCTAATTTTCTTAATTCTTCACTTGTCGAGCCGGTTTGTTTTGGGTTGACATTTTATAAAAAAATTTACATAATAGTTTATTCGTATACAATTTTAATTTCGTCTATGATAAAAATAATAGGTCACAAGCATGAGAAAAGGAAGACGGTGTCAAATTTCTCTTACCGCATTCCGTTGTAATTTCTTAATTTATTTGATTAGTTTCTTTAAATAACGAGTTGAATCATGGCTTCTGGACTGTTCGATTTGACAATTGAGGCCCACGAACCAATTGACTAAATCGAACCTAATTTATCGACACAGAGTCCAACTAAATTCATCCATAGAATCGAATTGAGCTGGTTCGACCATTTTCAACCCCACTCAAGTAGTAATAATTATTTATAACAATTTAGCCATATGAGGAAACTACGTAAAATTTAAATTATTTTTTACAACACCTAATGAAAAAGAATAATTTGGAGCATATTTGTTTGCTTCAAGGAGTCAAACTCTTGTTCAAACGCAGCCTTACAATTTCAAGAACCCACTCACTGATATCTTCTGAATTCATCGGCTCCGCACCCCACAACGTTAATTTCTTCATCCATTCTCACAACTTCTAGAATTGAATTGATTTTCTAATTACCACCCATTATTTTAGTAATCGGTCACTTGAAAAAATCTCCCTCTATCTATATCTATACATGTATATATACAGAGATAGAGACGAACCCATAAATATCTTTGACCTTTCCTGTAAAACTGTTCTGCTACCTCTTTGAGCTGTTAATACTTATTGAAACTTTGCCCTGGTAACATAAATTAAGTACTGTTGTAACCTTGTAATTCTATACACACAGAGGCAAATTCTTTTATGGGCCTTTTTTATTTTTATTTTATTTTTAAAATTTCTCGTTTATAGTTTACTGATTTGGTTTGTTTTCTACATAATCTTGTCGGGACTGTGTGCAGAGTAGTGGGTGTGAAGTATGGAAGTATCAATTGGGTTAATAGACATTGCGGGGAATGCTTCTCGAAGCAAAGAATTGCTCTGGTTGTCTTCTATTTTTGCTGGTATCATCATGTGCAAAACTGTGAGTATGATTTATGAATTCCTTTTTTGTTGCACTAAACTCTTCGATGTGTTTATATTATGCGTGTGAAATTCCATTCGACGCCCTTGCGAAAATTCACATGAAATGGAAACAGGATTCTTTCTTGTCCCCATAGAGTATTGTATAGTAAAACGAATTTCATTAGGGGTAATTTGGTACGGAAACTGGAGGTAAAATGAATTTTGATGTTAGGCAGCAATTTGTCAAATTCAAAAATTTGTGGCACTCAATTTTAGCTACATTGCACCCTATCTGTTTGTTGAAAGTTTGGGTTGAGGAGAGGGGGGAGATTGTGGTAGGTTTATCTGGGAAATGTTTGAGGGTTAATAATTACTCCAACAGGCGTGTTTTTTAAGGGCGAGAACCATGCACAATTTCAACATATTACATCCACTAGCATCACCTTCTAAACTTCTACTTCCAACGAAGAAAAGAAGCATCAATTCAAAGGGAAATCTACTACATCAGACGAAGATCTACGCCAACAATACAAGAGTGGCCCAGAATTCAGGCCTAACAAGTGTAAGATTGAAACTGAATCTGGAGATCAACTACTACCTTAAGTCAAGCTGCTTGCTTAGCCAGTGTATGATGAAACCTCTGATCCAAGGGAGCACTTGGAACGAATTGATATTGTCATGTTGCTGTATGACATTTATGATTCCATCACGTGTATGATTTTCTTGACCACACTAAAAAGTCCCCCAACCATGGTTTTTCCAACTCCCCCACCAGGCAATCAGTAGATTTGAAGATATTAGCAACCATTTCCTCGTGCACTTTGCCGGTGCTAGCAATATTGTGAGACATTTGGGTAGCTAAGTGCAAGGGAAGAAGAAAGGAAGCCCTATGCAATTACATTCAAAGGTTCAACAAATAGGCTTTGGATGTTCTAGATTTCAACTCGAAATTGCTGTCAGCCATCTTGACCAATGTATTAAGGCGAGGCTGGTTTTTCATCTTTCAGATCAATCTCCACCTACAGATGTGACATGGGCTTGAAAATGCTTTCAGCCTAGCAGATAAGCATGTAGAAGAAGCCGAGAAATTTTTGTATGATCAGAACGAAAGAAACTAGGAATACTTCAAAGCACACTTAAAAAGATTGTGCAAGATAACAAATATATGGCCTTACTGAGCAGAGACATCTTTGCTTAAGAGCCTATGGACATGTGCGGGATTGACCCGACTGTGACATCCCATCACTTCTACGACGACCCATAGAGAAGGCCAATCAGCCAGAAAGGCCAAAGACATTGGAGCAAAAAGTTGATAAGCTATTGGAAGCAAACCATACATTTGAGGGCATGTACCGTGAATGGTTTGCAAATGTGGTCCTTGTGCCAAAGGATTGAAGAGCATAGACTATGTATAGACCTCATCGATTTGAGGGTGAATGCTTAAAAAGGCTACAATCACATGAGGATGTGCATCAAGCTTTCAACATAATGAGGAGATATAGAATGGAACAACCCTTGGAGGAGGCAAGACGCAGCCCAACTTATTGGGAAGTAGCAAGGGTCACCACGTGGTGGGGTTGGCGAAGGACTCCTAAAGGGGCCAAACAATGGCCTACCTCATGACTCAGTGGTATGCAAATTTGGCCCCCACGGGTTGATACCTCCAGAAGGTACTATTTGGAGGGCAAAGTGGGATCCAGTTGCGAGGAATCCCCATCTGCACGGTGGCCTCCCGTGGTTGTTCATAAATCTGTTCCCTAGTTGGGGGTTGAGGGCTGACCCTGTTATGGGTTGTTGTGATCCTTAATTTGGTTACATGTTATCCTTTTATGCACTTATTTTTTAAAAATATTTTCACCCTTCTATTGATGCTGAATGAAAAATTGCATTTGGAAAATCTTTTGACTCTTCAGCATACATTGGTAATTTCTGACACCTTACGTTTTGAAGATGTCCCATTTTTCTGTTGAAGGTTTATGAATTAACAGGTGTGGTTAGCCCTATATTATTCAAGGGATACAGCAAACTCGACAACAAGGTGAAACTTGAATGGAACAACCGGTAATTTGTTTTTCTCATGTACATCTATGCTTTTTATTAAATTATTAGTTCCCTGGTTTACTTGCACCTTTCTTATCTAGACTAATGATGTTTTTGTAATCGCAGAGGGATCTCTACTTTTCATGCCATTATTGTGGCAGCTGGTTCTCTATATCTCTTGCTTGCATCAAATCTATTTGATGAATCTGATGATGAGTTGATCGTCAATAGAACATCAACTTTGTCAGACACCATACTGGGGGTATGTTAATATTCCAACAGCAATGTGTTGAAGTTATTTTGGAATAATTAATATTTATTTTATTAATTTTGTATCTTAATTGTTATTATCAAATATTCATGATGCTTAATCATCGACTAAAGAGAGTATTTCCTTAAACTTCAAATTTTGCTCATTTTCTTGACAAAACTAATACTGAAAATTCAGTGCCCCCTTAACTTATGATGTAATGACGTTTAAATGAAGATCGCCTAGATGTTCTTTTATACCATTTTATAGGAAATTAAAACAATTAATTTTACACTTTTTGGGACCTTTGTTTATCATATATATAGAGGAATACATCCAATTTGATTCTTTTATTTATTTATTATTATTTTTAAAATAATGATGCAGGTATCCATTGGTTACTTTCTAACGGACTTGGCAATGATTATTTATAACTTTCCAGCTTTAGGTGGCATGGAGTATGTAAGTACAGTGAAACAAAATTCTTTAACCTGCTATGTTGTTATGGTATTAGGAAGAAGTTAGATTTATTTGACCTGGTAATGAATCCTGATTATTTTTCATTTTGATTGTCTAGATACTTTCTTGCCTATTTATTCTGTACACTTGGAGAAATTAGAATTATGGGATTGTGTGTCTTCCTTCCTAAACATGTTTAGGATTTAGGTTCTTGCTTCATCATTGGTGTTACTTGGAATTTTTGAGTTATAAATATATATTATTTTTCAATTAGGGTGGCGTGTCCGTGTCCAACACTCCTCTAACTTTCAACAATGGTCATTTTTCTTTCTTTATTGGAAATATTATATATTTTTAATTTAAAGTTATTATTAAATATCAAATAAGTATTCATATTTAAAATATTTCAACTAGAAAAATTAATAAGTGTAAAATTAAATTTGTACTATATAAATGAAGAATTTTTATAATTTAATAAATGTGCTGATGATAAATTGGTGTAAGTATTTTTTTGAAAAATTGCGTGTCAACGTGTTCGACACGGACTTTTTTCCCATATTATATTTAGGGTGTGTTTGAGCCACATTATTTTAGAAGAATGTATTTAGGAATAGTAGATTGATGGGGAATATGTGGTTGAAAAAGAAGAAAAAGTTATTGATGTGATGAAAAATATTATTTTATTGAAGAATGTGTGGTTTAAAATGAGAAGAAGAATGAGAATGAAAATTTTAACGTGGCTCAAATAGGTGCTTATTTTTAAATATAGATTATTTTTTAATTTTAAAAATTATAAAATTAGTATTCAATTATAGTATTTATTTAATGTAAATAATGTCTAAGAGTAATCTTGATGTGAATGGAAAAATCATTTGTTAGGTTTTGCACCATGGACTCTCTATGTACTCAATTATTCAATCACTTTTGAGCGGTCAAGCACTGATTTACATCCTGATGGTTCTCTTTTCCGAGAGCACAACTCCCTTTGTTAATCTAAGATGGTAAGCCGAAACTGATGAAATCTATTTTCTTTCCCTTTCCCATCTCTTTGCGTCCAATATTTACACTGTTAGTATATGTGCAGGTATCTTGATGTTGCTAGTCAGAAGTCGTCTAAACTGTACATCTTCAATGGTGTGGCTTTGTTCTTGGGGTGGCTGGTATGGTGATTCTATTCTAGTTCAGAATATGTTTTTCTTCTTGTTTGTGGCTGCAAGATGATGTTAATGTTTGGTATATGTGGTGCATGTTGACAATTGAAAATGATCAGTTAAGTGCATGTGAACATTTCTGTGTTATCTTAATTTTTAATCACGTAACATATAAATTTGGGGTCCTACTGACTTCCTATGGTTTTGAATGAACCTAACCATCTTCTTGTGGTTTTAAAGACCTTGTATATTACTCCATGGTTTGCGAATGTGTTGGGAGGTAATTTGCACAGTTTTTAAAACCGGTGGAGGTGATCAAGTTGTTTTGACAACTATGAGGGCATAATTAGCCATGTCAACTAGTCGAGCCGAGCCGAGCCGAGCCACGAGCCGAAACTCAAAGCTCGGGCTCGGCTCGAGCAACACAGGTACGAATTTTTTTGGGCTCGAGCCGAGCCGAACAAAAGCTCGGCCAAAAGAGCCACGAGCCGAAACTCAAAGCTTGGGTTTAGCTCGAGCAAAACGAGTCCGAGTTGAGCAAAAGCTCGGCCAAAAAAATAAGACTCGGCCGCGAGCTTTCGGCTCGAGTCTTAGTGGGCCCGAGTCGAGTTGGCTCGTATTTTTTTAAAAAATCGTTATAAATCTATAATTTTGTATAGCGTATTTAAAATTTGTGCAATTTATACGTGTTATAAATAATAACTAAATATTATTATATGAAAATACATTTAAACTTAAAAATAATTTAATTTTTTTCTATATATTATATTCTCACGGGCCGGTAAAGAGCCCGAGCCGACGCTCCAAAATGGGGCTCTGCCCGAGCCTCGGCTCGGTGGAACCGAGCCCGAGCCGATGAGCTTTTTTGCCATCCCTAGGCATAATTGGTAAATTCCCTTAGAATATCAGCCACCTAATCCTCTATATATTATCCAAATTGAAAAAGAGTATTTTTGTTTTCTTCCCCAAAAAGAAGTATATTGTATTTTTAAATTATTGCATTTCCTCTCGAGTGTTAAGAGCTGTAAATATAAAATATTTGCTTCTGTATTTTAGAGCCTTAAATCACATTATGACATAATGAATTTTGATCTTCAGGTAGCAAGGATTCTTTTGTTTGTCTACTTTTTCTACCACATGTTTATCCATTTTGATCAGGTGAGTGATTGTTGTCTGATTAATTCTATGAGGCAGACCTATAATGTAGACCAGAGTTTGCTTTTCCAATTATTAGTTTTAAAAGATTTGATGACATTTTTGGACCACCAAAAGATTCTAATTTGACATAGTACCAAGCTTGGTGTCCTGGTCAAATTAAGATTACCATCAGCCCTTATCCATGTTTTTAATTTCAACAATCCACTATAGTTTGGAATTTCTGTCATCTATAAAATATGTTGATATGACATGTTACATGGACCCTGTACTTGTGTCTATATGGGTATGTGTCCAAGTGCATTCAGTATTCACAAACATCTACACTACTATGCACAAAATGCTTAAAATAGAAAGATCCATCATTCACCCTTGCCAACTATGGAGTGTTCAACACAGGCACTTGAATGTAGGATAAAATAATCCATTTGATATAAGCGCAGTGTAACAAAGTAATTGGCAAGACTGCACAAAAATTTAGCCTTTTTTCTTTCTTAACATATGTCGTAGTGCCAAGTCTACCTCACCAGACATGCTACCATAAACGAAGAGTAAGTGTGAACCAAGCCTCTTGAAGCCACAAATGCAGCTTAAACATTGAAGTGCAACAAAACACACAGAACCAATACCTTCGTCAAGACAAATATATTGCTCTTAAATTTCAGCACATAACGATCAACACTTTTGTTCCTTTATTTATTTATTTTTTTCAGGTCAAGGAAGTCTACCCTTTGGGCTTCTACAGCTTGCTTGCTGTACCCCCGGTGTTGACTTTAATGAACATATTCTGGTTTTGGAAAATAGCGAAAGGCTTGGTCAAAACCTTGAAGAAGGCAAGACACGATGAGTAGTAGTCATAGTACTATGTAGAATCACTGCTTTTGAATTTCACATCAAGGTACAATAATTTTGTCACGCTTCTAATTCTTCACTGAATGAAATGTGGTAAGGCATACTTGTTATTTTTTGGCTTAGCTTGCAAATTAAACTTACTATTGGGTGCCGTACGGTGGTATGAATTCAGGTTATGTCTGAAACAAACGAAACCACTCTTTTAATGAAAAAGTAGTGGTAGTTTCAACGTTGTTGGGGGGTAGCTTGTGCCATTTTCATCTGGTTCCTGGAATCAATCTTTGGCCTCAAAACCCGATGAAGGGAGATGCAACTGCTTTTTTCAAAAGTACTTGCTATTAGGAGAAGCACAATCAAAGTCTTTTATCACCTAGAATAACATTTGAGAATACACTCAACTATTGTTCAACTAGCTTACCAAACATGGCATCATGTGACTGTAGCTTTTGGACGATGAGTTATGAAAAATTGGGTTATTAAAAATTTCCATGGGATCAGACTGGCGGTTCATCGAGGAGGTTGTAACTGTTGCCGCTGCTATAGTTTTAGCGAAAAATTGGATGTGTTAAAAAGGGGAATAATTTTACTTCACGGGGAGAGTTTGTGGGTACATTATGTAGGAACATCCACATGATGAGCTCAAGATGAGTCCACTTGTGAAAAAGTTTTCAAGCTCGGCTCGACCTATAATTTATCTTAATACGAGTTCGAGCAGCATATGGGCCGAGTTGAGACGAGATGAGGGAAGAGATCCATTTGCAACCCCTAAACACATTTGATCTTTTATGGTGATTTCTATTCAAATATTCCACTTATTTTTCTTATTTAGAAAAAAGAAGCAAACTTTTTTATACCCTCCTAATGAATATTTTGAACACAATCATCATAAAAAAAAAATGTACAAATTAATAGAATATTGAGGATAAGAACGTGACAAAAAAATTAGTGACATAAGCGTGAAGGTGAACAAAAGTTAAGGACGTTAATTACAAGTAGTTATCATATTTCCAGCATTTCAAATAACGAGCTCAGCAATTTAATGCTGAAGTGTCATAGTACGATTGGACAAGTATCAAATTAATGCTCAGGTGTCATTGTATGATTCGAGAAGCATTTGAAAGGCATGCCAAAGAGGATACGAAACAGTTGATGGAAACACCATCTCAATGGTGTTAAAATAAATAAATCTCACTTTTCCATTAACTTAAGGTTTTCAATGTGACATCTCAACATCGTATTAGCATGCAAAGGTTATAGGTTCAACTCTTGACATACCCTCTTATGAAAATTGTGCTAGTGTTTGAACCTTTGATGAAAAATGATTCAGGCTGGCACATCAAGTGAGGTATTGAAGACAAAATTCGAATAATAAATATATCTCCACTTTTTGATAAAACGTTTCGACATCACCATTACTCGGATGTGAACAATTGCTCAAGCTAATATATAAATCACAATCGAGGTTTGAGCATTATTCAATTACTAAGCCCCTGTATGGTAGAAATTAAAATCAGATTTTTAATAAATTCTAATAAAAATCGATGGAATGTGCAGTTAAAAAGTTGTGAATTCTATGAAACATGTGATTAAAATTAATTGTTGACTTTGACTTAGATTTTAATCAAATTTTTAACAGTACCAAAAATGGACTAAAATGTATATAGAAAAATTAAATGGTGAATAACAGATAATGAAACAAATACACAAGATTAAGAATGCAATATTTGATTAGAATTTAGAGCTGCTGAAGTCCTCAATATGGAGAAGTCATGAGCAATCAAAAGGCATGTTCATGTAAATGTAAAGAGTAAAAGGTTCTAAGAATTTATTTTAACACATTGAACAGTCTTTCTCCTAAGAATTTCTTTTAACACACTGAACAGACTTGCTCAAATGAATCAATCACAGTCACACAAGCTCAATGTAAGCCATTGGTGCATTGTCCCCTCGCCTTGGTAGAGTCCTAATTATCCTTGTATATCCTCCATTTCTGTCCCCATATCTCTCTTCGACCTCGGCAAACAATGCATGCACAATCTCCTTTTCATAGATAAAGCCGAGAGCTTGCCTTCTCTTATGTAGAGAGCCATCCTTAGCCAGAGTGACCATTTTGTCTACATACTTTCTCATTGCACTGGCCCTTGCTTTTGTAGTCTTTATGCGGCCATGCTTCAGGAGTTGACTTGTAAGACCCCGCAGAAGAGCTCGACGCTGGTCAGGGGGCCTATTAAGTTTTGGCACTCTCTTCCCATGCCTCATGGCAAAGAATCGTCCTCCATTGTCAATCACAGTAAAACAATGCTCAAAACTAGTTGAATCTGCAAGACATATTGTCATAATATTTAATCTTACGGATCACTATAACGAAGAAAAACCATCAGTGCATATTTTGTATTGAATTGAATGCCGCTGACAGCATAAAAAACAAGAGGTTAGCTGCTTTTTCTTCCTTAATAACATATATATACTACTATGCAATCCTCCTTATCAAACACGTATAAGTACTACTAAACAATCCACCCTAGAAAACATATTATAAAAGTACTTACATTCTAACAATTGTTACAGTATGCCATCTTAAATCTCCTCTTTATCATATTTTAAACAAGCGTAACAATAGAATTGGCAATTCTCTTCGTCTTTTCTTTTCTTTTTGCAATGTGGTCTATGCTTATCTTCTATGTGCATCCTTCCTCCATCCATTGATTAAGAAATGGGTTTGTCCTTGAATTGAATTTGAAGTGATGAGGTCAAGCAGATGGATAACTAATGGCATGGCTTGTGCACATTGTATAGGTGCATGTTCTATCTTAAGGCCATCACACTTGCCAGTAACCTCACTTGAAATTCAATCTCCCACCAGTGAACCAGAGAGATTCAGGGCCCAGATTCTCAATGGGGTGTGGATAGGTAGAAGCAAGCACTACAAAGGAAAAGTTCCCTTTCCAAACCCGTAGTCCCAACTACAAACCCTAGAGGTCTGTCTTTCTGATTGCAAGACTTCAAATTCTATACTCCATCGAGAAAACCACACTATGCACCATTCCATCTTACCACATTTCCCACAGTAATTTTCTTAAAAACACTGTTTCCTCAGGAAGATTCTATCTCGTTCTGTTATCAGCAAAGAATTCTAAACTCAATCCTTTAAAAATAAGCTTGAATCAATTACATCATTTGAGAATGATATTCAATATAATGCACATATTTTCACAGCAACAAAAAGAACGAAAACAGCACACCAATAAGAACCATATCCACAAGAAACATGCATAATATAACAATACAAAACCAGGCGATTCCTACGAAGCATCTTTAATATATAAAAGAGGAATTGGACCCTGTTGCATTAAGCTTGCCAAACGTTTCTTTTTTTTTTTTAAATCATCAATTACCATCGGATAATGATACCAAATAAGAAGCATAAAGGCAATGCAACAGCAGTAAGAACAACCATAAAAAGGGTCTAAAAAAAGGGTCTAAAACAGTAAAACCTCGTTACCGAAGACAAGCCAATGATCAGACTTACAACATCAATTATACACAAACATTCATTAACAAAAGCGATATAAACGCCAAGTGAATACGGAACAGAATTGAAGGGGAAAACTGTACCTGGTGATGAGAGAGAGAGAAGGGGATGAATGGGGGTGAGACCCACAAAAGAGTTAAGAAATCTTGAGCTGGGTTTTGGCCTGGAAAGCTTGAAACGAGAAGAAGAGGGCCCAGTTGAGAAATGAACTGAACAGGCTGAAGAAGGGGCGTGAATTGAAGGGAGGGCTGATCTCAGAGACGACATATTCCATGTTACGGACGCCGAAGTGCTAGCACAAGCCATTTTTGCACTTTCTTGCTCTGCTCTCACCCAATTTTGTGTTCTTGCCTATTGCTATGGAGAGGATAGAGGGGATGGGTTTTGTGTCTTTTTCATGGATAATTTAATATCATAGCCCCTATATTTGCTATGAATTGTTTTAACCGCAAGAAATTCCAAATATCTAATATGAACCCCTATTGAGTTATAAATAGTTTTTCCAAGACTAAAAAGCCTTCGTCCGTCACCCACTCGTGTCAAAGTTTCACGTTGATCACTCTTCTTCTTTTGTTCCAAAATTGTCACTCAAATTCAATTTTCATTTTAATCAAGTTACGTCGTCCATTTCTACCCATAAAGCTTAACGAAATGAACAAGGACAATGCTGTCGAGCACTACTAATGTTACACTAATCTAGTTGGAACTAAGTGATAGATTTAATTAAATGTAAAATTATACAATTCATTTAATTATGTCCATCATTTAATGTCACGTAAATTAGTGTTGCAACACTAACCTAAATGACAACATATAATAGATGATCATGTCTCTTAGTATCTAAATGAATATGTCTTTTAACTTCAAAATATATGGCTACCAATGAAAATCAAATGTGAGCAAGCATACAGTTGATTTGCCAAGATATATGTGTGCTAATGCACTACTTTTCTATTTGAATAATTCTATGTGCACAGTAACATTTTCACAGAATTAAAACTCTTTTTGATTCTGTGAAAGTTTTGATTCTGTGAAAATATATATGTAAGTGTAGCATTACTCTTTCGTCTTAGCTAGGAAAGAGTGGTTCTTTGTTTATTTTCAAATTCACGAAAAGGGCACACGTAGAAATTAGGATTATGGATGTTACGCAAGCATAAGAAACAAACAAGAGCAACATTCAACAAACTCGTTGAATATGAAACATACGTAGAAAAAATCATATGAATTTCTAATAGAGTGCATGTACATTCATAGTCTGAACATCGAATTGATCACTTGCAAAAAAAGTTGGATGAAATAAAAAGACATTCAACCTCGTGCTAAGTTGTTTCCTTAGATCTAAACTTTATTACTTTGTTCACATTGATTTTCTAGAAATGTTTATTCTAAGTAGTTTAGAAATGTTTATTCTAAGTAGTTTAGGGATGGGTATTTTTTTCCCTTGAAAACAGTGGAATTGGAGTAAGATCGAACCGATCAGTTCGACTCCGGTTCCTCTAATAAATGGTTGATTTTGGGACCTGTTCGTTTTTCGGTACCGCCTTGAGAAATAGTGATTAATTCAATTCTCTTGGATTTATCTTTTTTTTTTTGGTACATTGCATCAAAATGATTAAGATCTTTGAACACTAAATTTCAACATTATTTCATGTCAAAATTTCATTTTTCGTACGCTTCTTATTCTTTCATTTGCAGCAAAACCCAATAGTTCGTCAAAATTCAAATCTAGTCAATGCAGTCCAATAGGGAAAGAAAAGTTAGCAAAACTCAATTTTCTATTTGTTTCCAAAGTGACCGGCCATCAAGAATCAAGATCCTTGAGAATTATTAAAAATAATTGATTATAAATACTACAAGTATTTTTAATATATATTGTTGTATGAATTTTCTTAAAAATTAATTTTCGATTATGCTATATTTAATAGTTTATCATTTTTCTTCCTTAATTAGTTAATTTTGAGCTTTGGAATGAATTTTTGTTTGTTGACCTGTTTAATTGATGTTTTAGTATTGTTAGACTACAAGAATGACAAGTGATATCATACTCTATTTTTATTCATTTTCAATTAATAAATAGTTTCATATTTTGTTTTTATCATTTTTAATATAAAGAATCGGATCAGACCAAACCAAAATTGATCGGTTTACTTTCAGTTCAATTCTATAATTAAATATGGAACCAATAATTCCATTTATAGTATTTGGTTCGATTCAGTTCAGTTCCCGAATCTAGCTGAACTAGATCGCGCTCACTCCTCCTAAGTACTTCGTTATAACTGTTTAGTACTCAAGGCGCTACACATGATGACACTTGAAAATACTATTGGGATATGTATTCAAAAGTATTACAACTGTATTGTAATAAGATAAAAAAATTTCAAATTGTCAGTGAATAAATCCAAAACTTTTTTGAGGTAAGCTGCATGCTCTTATCTCACAGTGAAGTTGCCCTTGAATTGACTCACTACCAATTGTGAATCACTTTTAACCACTAATCTCTTTACTTGCATCTCCTTAGATAACCTGAGGTCTGCTAGCAACTCATCGTATTTAGCCACATTGTTGGAAGTCGTGAAACCAAATCTTACTACACAGTTGAGCTTGTGTAATTCTAGGCTTATAAGTACCGCTTCTGCTCTGGGGCCTATCTCACCAAAATTTCCATCAACAAACAGGTTCCATGCTGGGGCGTCTATTGGTTCTAATGTAATGTCGATATTTGAGGCGTAGATGAATTCTACTATGAAATCTGCTAGCGCCTGTCCCTTCACAAAAGTTCGTGGCTTATATAAAATGTCGAACTCACTTAGCTCTACTGTCCACTTCATTAGCCTCTCCGAGGCATTAGGTTTCTAATGTATTTGTTTAAGTGGGAAGTTGGTCAACACCCATATGCTGTAGGCTTTGAAATATGGCCTCAACTTCTTGGAAGCGATTATTAAGGAAAGAGTAAGATTTTCTATGTCCGTGTATCACTGTATTGTAACTCTGCTAATAAGAAGGCCTTGTTTATGTGATAAATAGGTAGTTGTGCACCACCTTCTTTCCTTACAAGTACTGACCCCCGACCTCTCCAAACACAGCTAGATACAACAATAATGCTTCGCCTCCCTTAGGTTTTGAGAGAAGGGAGGCTTGTCTCAAGTGCTTTTTCAGCTCTTGGAAAGCCACTTCGCACTCCTCTTGGGAACCTCTTTCCTCATTTAAGAATTTTGAAAAATGGGAGCACCTATCGATCGTCTTTAAGACAAACCGTCTCAATGTGACAAGTTGACCTCGTTAGGCTTAGCACTTCCTTGGGCTTATAGGGGGATTTCATGTCTAGTAAGACCTTGATTTTCTCCAGGTTCACCTCCATGCCTCATTGATTGACCTTGTAGCCTAAAACATTTCTAGAGGCTACGCTAAAAGCACATTTCAGTTGGTTTAACCTCATTTTATACTTTCTCAAAACCTTGAAAGCAGCCTTAAAGTGTTCGACGTGGTTTTCACCTTTGAGGATTTTCACCAATATGTCATTCACATAAATCTCCATTTTCTTACTAATGAGATCTACAAACATTCTATTAATGAGTCTTTGATAGGCAGCCCAACATTCTTCATACCAAAGGGCATGGCTTTATAGCAATAAAACCTACTATCCGTGACGAATGAAGTGTTTTCTTCGTCGAATGGATGCATAAGAATTTGATTGTATCTTGAGAATGCATTCATAAAGCTCAATAGCTCATATCCTACTGTAGAATTCCCAAGCTGGTTGATCATTGGAAGCGAGAAACTATCTTTCGGGCACACTTCATTGAGATTGGAGAAGTCTATGTAGACCCTCCACTTGCTATTGTGATTCTTCACCAGAATTGGGTTAGATATCTACTTCGGATAAGCAACCTCTTTGATGAACTTGTTGGGTATCAATTTCTATACTTCATCCTTCAAGGCTTCGTATCTTTCTAGGTTCAAGACCCTTCTCTTTTGCTTGTGGGGAGTGGATTTAGGGTTGACATTAAGATGGTGGCAGCTAACCTTGGCATCAATGCCCACTATATTTTCACGATTCCATATAAATATAACTAGGTTCTTGAGCAAGAAGTCTTTGAGCCTCTGCTTATCCTCTAAATTCAACCATTTTCCCACTTAGAGCATCTTTGTGAGATCCTGCAGGTCTATGGGGAAAATTTCCAACTCCTCAATGGGGGTTGCCAGGAAGTTCGATTCCATCATTCGAGGGTCCAACCCCACATCCATAATCCCTTCTTCAAGGATAGCCCCTTATGCAGGGGCATCTATCGTCTCAACATCCCCCCCTTGTTCAAGGATCGGACTTTCCACAGGTGCATCGAGCATTTCGGTGTCTATCAAAACCATGTTTGTGCTTTGAGGTTTAGACTTTCGTAAGGAATTGAGGTAACATTCTCATGAGCCCATTTGATCACCTCGGACAATGGTGATACCTCAATCGGTGGGAAATTTCACACATAAGTGGTGGATAGATGTGATCGTCCAGAGTTCTTTCAATGCAAGTCTACCCAGTACACCTTGATAAGAGGACCTATGGTCTATAGTGAGAAATTCCATGAAATGATGAGCCGTCAATGTGGGTGTTCCAATCTCTACAACTAACATGATTTTTCCCTAGAGATGATGCTATCGCCAATAAAACCATACGTAGGACAATTATAAGGGTGAGCTTGTGATCTATCAACATTTAATCATAAGTGGTTCCAAACAAGATGTTGACAGAGCTCCCATTATCCACCAACATGCGCTTCTACTAGTTTTTGCCATAATGGCTCTTACTACCAATGCATCATAATGGGAGTACTGAACACCAATTGTATCTTCCTGTGTAAACGCTATTGGCGGAGTGTTGCCAATCCCATGGAGGGTGATATTGACCAAGTAGCTAATCAAGTGAGGATCCTTAACCTCTCTGGCATAATTTTTTTTGTGCTTTTCTTGACTCTCCTCCAACATGTGGGCCCACAATTATTGTATCAATCTCTCTAATGGGGACATTTTCGCATCTGTAGGGGGTTTTCTTCTTTGCCTTTGGCCACTCCTAGGCCAATTTCTATCCTCATCACTTCTCTACTTAGGTGATTCATCCTTGTGATGTTGCCTTGCCTAATCACGTCGAGGTTCTTGATCACGAGTAGATAGATGTACGTTCTGTTGGGCATGGCATGTATTTTTCTTTCTAGTGTAAGAGTCAGTTGGCTCTGTGTGATGTGGCATGGAAATGCAGTCATTTTTACCGTGACTGTAGGTTCAATGATAAGTACAATATGACCTATTTCTAGGGTCGTTGCTCCTTCCTCCGCCTCCATCTTTGGCAATATTTGTGCATTGGGTCCAACTTCTTCATATGCTAGAGACGATACTGTGTTTAAAGTAGTAGTGGCTAATACTTGGCATTGGGTATATTGTTGGTTTACCAAGTGGAAAACAAGGCCTAGCCTCTGCCTTTGAAGTGGTGGAAGTCCTATCGAGGTTTGATTGCGATGATCCTTTAATTTCTCATTAACAATATCCATTATTATCATATTTACTAAGGCATTGTAAGATGTGAGATTTTTTTGCACATCTTTCCAGAAGACAATATTCATGTTGAGGCCTCCTATTAATGTTAAAAGGGCTTCCCTATCGGTGACCTACTCACAATTAGTCATTTCATTTGTGAACCGGGCTATGTAGCTCCTCAAAGTTTTGCCGCTTGTTGTCTCATATCCCACAACTTTTAGATAGGGATCTCTCCTTCTTTGCTTGACAAATATTGATTAAAGAAGGTTTTCTTGAGATCCAGACAATTTCTAATACTCCCAACCGATATGCTTCTATACCAAATTTCAGTAGCCTCAGTTAATGTGAGGTGGAAAGCTCTGTATTTCAACTCTGGCAGGCTCTTTTGAGAGACATGCGGGTTTAATAATTGTTAAGGTGCTTCACCGGATCACCTTTTCCTTCATATTTTGGGATTTTAGGTGGCACAAAGGGACTAGAAACATGGCATTCCTCGGCTTTTGAAAAAAATGGGAGATTTTCGTCGTCATCATCCTATTCAAAGATCTGTATGGACCATGTGAATTCTCCTTTTCATCTTGGTAGTGAGGTGGCTGTGAAGTTTCGGCTCAGTTCCTCACGTTTGCAGCTTCCCTTTTTTCTTACCTATTTCTAGGCGGAAGGATCCCCTAAGGTTCACAACCTTGTCTATGTTCTTGTGCCTCTGTATGGGGTAACCGTTGGGGCCTATCAAAGACATCAGTGTACCTTTGAGGTTCCAGTTTTTGGGCATATTCTGGAGGGAAGTTTTCTATTCCCGGTGGTAGGTTATCATTCGGTCCGCTGGAGGTATAATTTATGGACAAGTCCATCCCCACCTTCCGTTAATTAGGTTAGACTCCATCCTATGTCTCTGAGGGGTAAGCCCCTGTATCATTCACCTCCTCTTCATACTGAAAAGCCTCGTGCTGAGGTATTTGGAACCCTACTTGCCCTTGTATTTGCATAAGTAACTGTTGCATAACAGCGTTTTGTTGGGCTATGTTCCTCATGTTTACAACCATCTCCCCTACACCCTTGATAGGCGTGTGGTAGTACACCTCTTCAATGTTGGTGGTAGGATTGGCGGATATTGATATTCTTCCTGGATGACTTCTTCTTTAGAAGAATTCTCTTGTCGATTACTACCTTGAGAGCCATAATGACTAGAGCTCATGGTGTAACAATAACTTCTAGAGATGTCTCTTCCGCGTCCTCAGTCGTTCTTTCTTCAAGAACCATGACCTTTCTCTAAGGTTTGGCCGTGTAATATATCATTTTCGATGGCTTTCACCCTAAGGATGCTCACGATTATAGTGTGGTTTTTTACAGAAGACGCAAATCTGTTGACCCAAAAATATATATCTCCAACGTGGTCAATAGATCCTAAGGCCTCTCAGGTCCATGCAAGACTTGTTCCTGTACATTTGGACAACCGTTAGTTATACATGGCTTCATCCGATGGGGGTGGAGTTGGCCTGCACACTTCGACGATCAAGTTAGTTGGAAAAATAAGTATATAAGTGTGGGAGAGCTTTAGACATGAGTTTCCAATATAAAAAAGGGTCGAATTTGGGGAGTAATAAGTACAACGGTGATATTGTAAAGTTATAGTTTGAGAGTCTAAACTTGCATTACCCTGAAAATGACACTAAGTGTGAGCTTTTATAGTAGAAAATGATGAGTAAGAGTCGTTGGATGAAAAGACATGTGGCCTCAACCATGAGGCTGATGCATCTTGTCTTAGACATCAATCAATCATAAGCCTTAAATACTAATACCACTTTAGCATCCATAATGCCCAACTTGCGGCTTCGAACTGGACCAGATAGGCTGACAGTGGAAGTGGTGACATTGAATGTCACATCAATCACATATCAAAAGATTACCCGAGAGATTTTGTACCGTGCTTCTTTTGTCGCCTCACCTCTACTCACGGACCCAGTTCTTCCCCATGGGGTTGACAAGTATATTAGTTTAGCCTCAAAAGGGGTTTGATCAGATCAACCTCGTGATATGTTAATATATTCTGGTGTAGTGTATGGCCCTACCTTTCCTCGCCATGTAGGATATTTGGAGCTTTGTGAAGCAATGCGTAACAAACATGATCTCTACCTACAATTTGAGGATGAGAGTTTTTGGAAGTAAAGAGAGTGCTATTATAGTGATTAAGGTAATGTTCTCCAAAAGACATCAGAATGGAAAGTGGTTGATTCCTGCTCAAGAGGTACAAATAGAGAAAATAATTGGACATTGATAGGTGTTAGGCACCATCTAGCCAAAGGTCACGTCATACTTTTCAAACAACGAGACGAAGAAAGGATGCAAGTGAAACCTCAACCCTCTTTCAAGGTGTTCAGATAGGATTTGTATCCTAATCGTTCTTTGTCGAAAGAAGCTCATCATGGTCGGGGATTCAATATACATAACAGGGTGATAGCTTGAATACATCAATCAAGAGATATGTCATCATAGTGACTCAATATACAAAGAACGAAAAGCGCGGTAGATATTCTATCATGCCCCATCCTCATCCCAACCTGAAGGAGCCTTGCTGAGGCATGCGAGGCTAACCACTTGTACAAGATTGATGCCGATCTCTATGATAACTCGTAGTAAGAATCATCACCAGTGGGGTAAAGGCCTAGGGAGAAGCAAACTCCAACTACTTTCGTCCTTGAAGTTCTTGGCTGTAGATGACCACTAAGACGTAGGCCATAGCGGTCAATGTCAAGTGTTTCGCACAACGCCTAATCGATTTGGGACGTCTTGTTTTGTTTTATAGTTGGACCTTAGTTGAACATCAATCTACAAACTTGAATACCAAAATAAATTCAAGAGATAATTGCCGAAGGACATATGAATGATCCACCAGTTGACCTAAAGTAAACAATCTAATCATATTTTGATCAATTTTAAACGGACAAAATAATATCTTTATATTTTTCTATAATAATTAAAAAAACCAAAAAATAAAATAAAAAGAAATCTTAGCCATGTTTGGTGGCCTTAAAATTTTAAAAATATAGGTTTGAGTAGTATTTTTTTGGAGAATATGTTTTTAAAATGTAAGGAAAAATTTTGGATTTACGTGTAGAATATTTTATTATATGAATATATGGTTGAAAATGAATTTGTAAAATAAATTAAAGTAGTAAATGGAATCAAATAGAGGTTTCATCTTCACCCCCAATTCCAACCCCCACCCTCAAACCAAAACCTAATGTGAGAAAATCCACGCACATGTTGACGCCACCGTCGCTGCCACCCCCAACACCATTGTCAAGGACTGAGACGGACCCATAGGGTGTCACGTGGGGTTAAGTGGAGGAAAATATCTTAGAAAATTTAATGTATCAGCCTGTCTATTTGTTTCTTTTCACTCTCTAAAGGAGCTGCGACAAATGTGAGCTTTGGCCTACGAGCCTTGACTACAATCGAGAATGTATTCAACTTCTTCAATGCATTGGGTGATGTGACTTTTGCCTATGCTGGACTCCGTGTTATATTAGAAATTCAGGCAACAATTCCTTCAACTCACGAGAAACCTTCAAAAGGGGTGGCAGTGGCAGCGACCCAAAAAGAATTCCAAAAGCTTGCTATCTTTTGTTGCCACTTCCATACAACTTACATGCAATTTGTAGAAGATGCCGCCATACATATTGGGTTCTTCTATTACCACCGCTATACATATTGGTTGTATGTATTATATGCATGATTGTGTGATAGATATAGAGAAAGTAAGGGTACAACTGTGTTGGTGTGAGTGTGCGAGAAAGAGTATGATTGAAATATTGAAAAGGAGAAGGATATGGAAACAAGAAATGAAGAATAAGGCTTGAACACCTATGTGATACGTTGTTCTAAAAATGATATTTGCTTCCTCTAGTATGCTTTTAGGATTTTCGACAAATAGTTTAGCGGATTGAAGCCTTCTAGAAAGAAGCACAGAAGCAAAAATGATTCTTTCTAGACAAACTTGTTGAAAACTTGAAGAAGGTTTGAATATGTATTAGAATGAGGGAAATTCAAGTGTAGAAATGAATGATGATTTTTCTATGTTGTTTTCTTATATTTGAATTTGGAAATTTATCACTTATTTATAGATTTCTAACATTTAATCACAAAAATGCTTCAAATACTCGTGAAAAGTTGGAAACTTTCCACCAAAAGACACAAAAAATTCAAAAAAAAAAAAAAATCAGCCAAACGACTAGATTTTTGAACCATGCGTAAGCGTGGTTATATCTATGCGTACGTATGGTAGAAGCAAAAATTACTTCTACTTTTCGCAGACAAGGCCGTGCAAACGCATGGCCATTTAGCCCATGCGTACACATGGTTAAGCAGAAATTACCTAACATTGCATTTTCATTTCATCCAATATTGTCTTCCAATTTCATCATTAATTCATTCACATTTCATTTCAAAAAAGGCCTAAATTTTGAACAAATTATTTTATAACTATGCATAGAGAGAGATTGTAGTGAATTGGAAAAGCTACTGTATAGTCAATCAAGTGTGATTATTATATTATTTAATCTATTAAATAGCGTGTATCAAAATTGTATAAATTCAAATTTTGTTCAAGTCCTAATATTGTTTTATATTTTTACCATCATAAAACTCATGGTCGAACTTTACTTGTGATACAATATTTCATTTTATTTTATTGGTTTGTTCAGTTTTGAGGTTATGGATTAAATAAGAAAAATATGAATGCATATTGCATACTATTATTTAATGGGTCAAATTTAATGTACGTTTCAAGCCCCTGAAAACTCCGGCCATTAAATTTCATCCGTATTGAACAATATTTTTGACTTCACCATTGAATATTTGCATATATTGCTGTTGTAATTTGTCATTTCCGTGTTGCATTAATTGGATATCACACAGTTGGGAATATAATTGATGACAATATTCTTCTCTCTCTTGAAAAATCCAACCGACTTGTTGCAATGGCAAAAATGTTCGTTGTTTTTTTTATTTATTGGAAATCAGGTAAAGCTTTAATTTTTCGAAAATTTCTTGTTCCGGTTTACTTGTCGAGTTACATTTTTCTGTGTTTATTCATCTTTAGTTTTTAAAAAATTCATGTGTATGTCATGCCGGTGTTTGACATAATAGAAAACTCGTGTACATGTCGAGCGCCAATTACTGAAGCCTAATGAAATTGGAACACGTGAGTTCTGCTGGAGTGTCATTAATTTTTGACCATACAGTAGAAAATGTCAAGATCTGGTCAAGGAGGTCAAATAAGAGTGCCAGATCTTATTACTCGAATAAGCCGGCAAGTGCAGAGGGGTGGATAGCGGAATCCAGCAAACTAAGTGAATTACGAAGGTCGAAAATGGCGATGGCAAAAACTTGACCCGCGTTAACGTTCATGTGAAGAGGTCTTGACCGATCCCTAAAGTCGCGAAGGTTCACTAGCGAAGGAAGGATTAATGGTATGGTCAATTCAAAGTCAAATTCTCCCTAGTTTCGAGAGAATTTATGGTATTGGAATGACTGTCTTCCATTGGCTCAACATATTGAAAATTATTGAATTTTGTATTGCAGTTGGATATGAAATTTCAGGGATAAAAAAATAAATGGAAAACATGTATTTAATTCGATTGTGAATTGTTTTCTTTCCAATTCAATTATTCAGGACTTCCACTTTGCAATCATTGATCAACAATCACGTAGATAGGGGGTGGCTGCATGTGGGTAAAATTTCTCATATTAGGTTTTGGGGTGGGGTGGGGTGGGG
>CAIGRP010015748.1:0-33265 GCA_903798385.1 Fraxinus cuspidata
TCATATCCATAGTTAGCACATTCATCATAGTTAGCAGTTCCAACTCCGTATCAAGCACGATCGATATTGTCACTATCATCAATATAGATATCATCAATAAGAAAACATTTAGGCTTATTATCTAGGAACTTGTTCAGAAAGACAAAGTTTATTTTTAATAAATTTCTTTAAGAAAAAAATTTAAAAAAGAAATTATGTCAAGATTTAGAAATAAATTAATTACTTATTTTATAGTAATTTCATTTTTTTTAATAAAAGAAATTTTATAACCTAAAATTAGAAAATAAAATATATTTCAATGTATTAAAAAAACAAAAATTAATATTCAAAATATTATTTCCTCCAAATAATGACCATAAAATAGGAGCCTAATAGTGACAACAATAATGTTGATAATAATATTAGTTAACACAATTGATGTTAGAATATAAGTTAAGGTGCCACTGATGAACTTAATGAAATGTAGAATCACTTAACTCATTTAATTGTTACTATTTAAACTAGTGATGCTAAATAAAATTACTATAATATATAACGTTACGTTTTTCAAAGGTTAGCTAATAATATGTTTGTTAAATTATATTAGGTTTATTATATTGTTATCACAATTTTTATTTGATACACCACATTTTAATTACAATAAAGTTCTCATATCTTTGCTCGTTGTAGCAATTATTTTTTTAACTTTTTTCGTCGAATTCTTATTTTCAACCTTACATTAATTAGTATGTCTCGTTTTTTACGAAGATTTATATCAAAATATTTTATTTTCATACTTTAAAATGAATGAAAAATATATTTTCACAACTTTTTATTTATTTATTTTTAAAATATGATTAAAAAATAAGTTATTTTACGTCATTTCGACATATTTTTTAATATAAAATTGTTATCAAATACGAAGTGTGTTAACTAATGAAAACTTTTAGGATAAGAATGACATGAAATTTTTTTAGAGCTATAAGTGGTAAGATGAGTAAAGATTAAGAACCCTAAATATATTAAAAAGTAGTGCAAAAAATAAAAATTGTTGTGTGAATATAATAAGCAATCATATTTTTACATTTAAAAATCTCCATGAATGATTAGCGATTTGAGAAATTCATCTGCAATATCTTTTTTTTGCAACTAACCTTAACTTATGGTGAAAAAAAAAAAAAAGGTTATAATTATGATCTAAATAAAATTATTTTATTTTTTATAAAAAAATAAATAAAGATTTTGTCTCACCCCCGCCACAACCGTCAACCCTAACATGTGAAAGGCAATTTTTTGACTGAAAAGAAAGAAAGTGGAAAAGAGAGAGGAAAGAATAACTTTGGTTCAAAGTAACTCAAAATAAAATAAATAAATAAATAAATATAGAGAATAATGTCTTGTATTTATGCTTTGCAGCGTGTTTGTATCCATTTAGCAAGGAATAATGTTAGATTTTATCTAACATTGTTGATGTTAGAGAACCAATTTAAATGATCACTTTTTGATAAATTTAATTAAATAAATTATTAATTTTGCATTTAATGGAATCTATCATTTAATATTACACAATTGTCACTTAAATCGATGTTAACCACCTGCTCTAAATAGTATTACTCTTTGGCAAATAAAAAATTTACAAGCTTAGAGGATTTATTGCATCCATGATATTAAAAATATATCAATGAGAGTAATGATATTCATTATTCGTGTTAATTATCACCCAATAACTTCTTATTATATGTATTCCAAGTAGTGATGGCAACGGAGCGGGGTGTCCCGCCAATCCCCCGCCCCACTACACCCCCCGCCTTAGACGGGACGGGTTGGGGCTCGGGCCTGCCCTTTTTTCCCATCCCTTTCTTTTTTTTTTTTTTAAATTTTCAGTTAATTAATTTTTTTTATAGTTAAATAATTTTATTTTTTTATTTTTCATGGGGCAAGTTCGGGGCTGAACACCCTCGCCCCGGTAAGGAAAATTGCCAGCTCTAATTCCAAGTAGTATTTATTATCCTAGTAATTTTATTACTTCCAATTTAGTATTTAATATTTGAAATTAGTGTAATAATTTGTTATTTTACAGCAAACCATGATTATTTGAAGATAATTTTTTAAAAAACTTAAATTTTTTGACATTAGTATTTCGGCATTTCAGCATTCTAGATATGTGCCATAAATTACTCGTTTAGATAGTACCTAAATCAATTGGTCAAATTAGTTCGAAATCACGTTGCGTGTCGCCCTCTTTGTCATGACAAATAATTTTTTTTTTCAATCTTGATAGGTTAAATTAAACCAAATTTTTTTTTTCAAGAAAATCCTATTAATTCTATTACAATTAAGATAAACTAGAGGACATACGTAGCACTAATTAAACTACATGGCAGATAATCTGGGGGAACCCCACGCCTTACATAGCGGTGCAAACGATCCTATTGTATATAGGCAACCTCTTTTGAGCAGACCCTCATGTAGGAACCGATCCTAACAAGGCGGTTGCAAGATGGTAT
The DNA here is from genome assembly GCA_903798385.1 of Fraxinus cuspidata. NCBI lineage: Eukaryota > Viridiplantae > Streptophyta > Magnoliopsida > Lamiales > Oleaceae > Fraxinus > Fraxinus cuspidata. The sequence goes on from CAIGRP010015748.1 coordinate 2,487, forward strand.
TGAGTTATCTTGTCGATCATTCAACTCACTGTCATTGTTGCCCCTGCACACCTACACGATCAAATCCAAATTGCCAAGCTAAGATTTATGGATACGAAAGTGGCTCTAGCATTTAATGCGTTAATTAATTGACGTGTGTGACAAGAACGGTCAATCAGCCTGATGAGGTCACGTGCCCTATCATCCGACGGGCCTCGTTTATCTTGCCCAAGTATAAAAGCTCACACTTAACACCATCCAAAGGTAATGCAAGTTCAGATTCTCAGGCCTATATTCTTGCTTCATACACTTTTAGTATTCTTCTCCCAAGCGGCCCTCTTTTTATTGATCGGAGTCTCATGTTCTAAGCTCTCCCACACCTTAGATTATTCCTTTAGCTCACTAGACCGTTGGAGTGCGATAGGCTAACTCCATCCCCTCTGGAGAAGGCCACATGTGATCAACAGTTTGTCTAAGTGTTGCGGAATTCAGCTTACGTGGACATTAGAGGCTTTAGGAACTGTTGACCACGTCATTGATACATTTTTTGGGGTCAACAGATTAGCGTCGTTTATGGGAAGATTCGATACCATAACCCCGAACATCCTTGTGGTAAAAGCCATCTAAAACGAGGCCTTGGACAAAGTTTGGTTCTTAAGGAAAGAATCACTACGAAGAAGGAAAGTCTTACACACTTATTACTAGCTCGAAATCGAATACTTGCGATGAGTTCCAGCCACCAATGAACACATGGTGGAAACATGCAGCAAGAGGCCTCTAAAGAAGAGGTCCTCCGCATAAATGTGAACATGCGTCACCCCCATCACCAACACAGATGAGGTGGTACTACAGCACGCCTAGCTAGGGAAGTAGAGGAAATGGCCGCAAACATGAGAAACGTGGCACAACAAAACGTTGTCATGCAGTAGTTACTCATGCAAATGTACCAACTGGTGGGATCTCAGGCGCCTCGACATGGAATGTTTCCCCAACAAGATTAGGAGAATGATACAGCAGCATACCCTCAAATGCATAGCATGGGTGGCAGTCCAGCGGAGAGGGAGGTGAAAGTAGATACCTCCACCAACTACGTTACGAGTCAACCCGACGATGGCATGCCACGGGAGGGAAACTTTCCATCGAAATACACTCAAGAGCATGAACCTCAAAGGTCAAATAGCGTCTTCGATCGGTTTGGACCTTCAAAGCCTAGAAATAAGTCCTACCAGCCACCCCGTGTTCAAAGAGGGCAAGAACAATACTCAGGATATGAACCTCAAGGGATTTCACCTCGGTCTAGAAATAGACGAAAGAGGAGGGACGAGGCAAACTTGATAAATCAAGCAGGAACTTCTCAACCTCCTCGTTATCAAACAGAGGAAAATAATTCTGATGGTCCATGCAGGTAATTTGAGTTAGATGACGACGATGAAAGCTTGCCCTTCTCCCAAGAATTGAGAAGCGTCCCGGTCTTAAGTCACTCTCCCCCATCTCCTCCCAAAGACACCCAAATACGAAGGGAAAGGTGATCCGACAAAGCACATCAACAACTATAAGACTCATACGTCTCTACGAGGAGCCTCACCAGCACTAAAATGCAGAGCTTTTCATCTCTACGAGGAGCCTCACCAGCACTAAAATGCTGATGGCGCCCCCATCAGAGAAATAGACATCATCATAGGTGGTCCACATAGAAGGGACGAATCCAAGAACGCCCCGAGGAACCACGCAAGAAAAGTGAAGGACCCTCCCATGGCGAGCTACTTGATCAATAGCACTGATCGTGGATCTCAGAACACACTACCAATCACGTTCTCCCCAGCGGGCACTCTGGGAGTTCATTACCCACACTATGACGCACTGGTGGTACGAGCTATCATAGCCAAGAATGGATTGAGACGCAGTTTGGTAGACAATGGGAATTCCGTTAATATCCTATTCAGAACTACATTTGACAAGATAATGGTGGATTACGAACTCACCACATGACGCTCCCTTATATGGCTTTACTCGTGATAGCATCGTCCCCAGATGGAAGATCACATTGGCAGTGGAAATGGAGAAGCCTCCGTTCCCAAATGGATTGGCAATGGAAATTGGGGAGCCCCTATTTAAGGCTCATCACTTCATGGAGTTCCTCATTGTAGACCACCGATCCACCTACCATGGAGTATTGTGGCGACCCGCCTTGAAAGAACTCAAATGATTAACATCCTTACAACATTTATGCATAAAATTTCCCACAAAGGAATGAGTTACCACAGTGCAAGGGGATTAGATGGGATCAATGGATTGCTACCTTAGCTCCTTAAGGAAATCCAAGTTCCGTAGTGTAAATATGGTTTTGATGGATGCGGAAATGGTTGACGTACCTGAGGAAGGTTCTACCCCTTAATAAGGGAAAAATGTCAATATGATGGATGCCCCTAAAGAAGGGATCATTGAGGTAGACTTAGACCCAGGGTCACATAATCAAACTCACAGGCGACCCCGGTAGAAGAGCTTGAAAATGTTATCTAATTAGAAGAAAACACCAAGCATAAAGACTTCCTACTTAATAACTTGGATGTATTTGCGTGGAGATACAAGGACATAGTGGGCATTGATCCAGGGTCAGTTGCCACCTATTTGATGTGGACCCAAAGTTCACCCCTTACAGGCAAAAAATGAGAGCCCTAAACCTAGAGAGATACGTAGCCCTAAAAAATAAGGTACACAAACTCATATCTAATGGGTTAATCAGAGAGGCGGTATACCTGAAATGGATATCCAACCCCGTTTTGGTAAAGAAAGCCAATGGCAAATGGATAGTTTGCATAAACTTCTCCAACCTCAACCAAGCTTGCCCAAAAGACAATTTCCTACTTCTAAGAATCGAACAGTTAGTTGATTCTACTGCAGGCCACGAACTCTTGAGTTTTATGAGTGTATATTCAGGATACAACTAGATCCTCATACACCCAACAGACGAGGAAAACACCTCGTTCATCGCAGACAGAGGCCTTTACTGCTACAAAGTCATGTCATTTGGTTTGAAAAACACTGTCACAACCTATCGATGGCATGTCAATGTTTTCCAATCTTATAGGCAAAACAATGGAGGTATACGTCGATGACATGCTCATAAAGATACTCAGTACTGCAAACCACATTGAACACTTGAGGACTACCTTCAAGATCTTGAGGGAATATCGGATGTAGCTGAATCCATTAAAATGAGCTTTCGGCATTATTTCTAGAAAGTTCATGGGTTATATGGTTAACTAGCGAGGCATTAAAGTGAACCCTGAAAAAATTAAAGCCCTGTTGAACATGAAATCTCCCGCAAGACTAAGGAAGTGCAATGTTTGACGGGGCGTCTGGCAGCACTAAACTGCTTTATCTCCAAAACTACAATGCCTTCCTTTCTTCAAAGAGGAGAAGATGTTCCAGTGGAATGAAGAATGTGAAGAGGCGTTCCAAGGGCTAAAGAAGCACTTGGGTCAAACCCTCATTCTCTTGAAGCCCAAGGAATGAGAAGCGTTGCTACTATATCTGGCTGTAAGCGCCGAAATTACCTGTCTACTATGTAAGTAAATCCCTTTTGCCAGCTGAAATGCATTATACTGACATGGAAAAGCTTGATTTGTCCCTTATGATCGCTTCTAGGAAGTTGAGGCTCTACTTTCAGGCTCATAGCATACGTGTATTGATGAGCCTCCCCCTTAACCAAGTACTCCAAAAGCCAGACGCTTCAGGGAGACTGATGAAATGGGCTGTGAAATTAAGCGAATTAGACATCTCATATCAATTAAGAACCTCAATGAAAGAGCAAGCATTGACGGATTTCATAGTACAATTCACAGAGGCAACAAATATCAATGTAACGATGGAACAAGCAAACCCCCCCAGCCTGGAAATTATTTGTTGACCGGAGAAAAGGGATCAAGGGCTGGTGTACTACTGGAGAGCCTAGAGGGTCACAAGTTTAACTGTGTAGTGAGGTTTGGCTTTAAGACCTCCAACAACATAGCTAAGTATGAGGTATTTCTAGCAGGCCTTAGATTGGCCAAAGAAATGTAAGTCAAGTACCGGCAGTTCGTAGCGACTCCCAACTAGTTGTGAGCCAGGTCAGTGGTAGTTTTGCAGCCAAAGATAAGGGCATGACTGCGTACCTGGGAAGGTTATAGACCTGATCCCATGCTTTGAAAAGTTTAGTTGACTCAAATCCCAAGAACGGAGAACATGTAAGAGGATGCCCTATCGAAATTAGCTAATAGCAAAGACTCGGAATTGCTTAAAATTGTACCGGTTGAATACCTCCCAAGGCCCTCCACAGCCAAAGTAGAAGAGGTGATGTGGGTTGAAGGAACCCCATAATGGATTCAACCCATTATAGCTTACTTCAAAGATCACATCTTGCCAGAAAGTAAGAAAGAATCCCACAAACTCAGACGAAGGGCCGCCCACTATGTGCTACATGACAGAGTACTCTACAAAAGGGCCTTTTCATCCCACTCTTACGGTGCACTGGAGAGGAGAATGCTAATTACGTCCTACGAGAAGTCCACGAAGGAATCCGTGGCAACCACACAGGGGAGGGGGGCCAAGCTTTGGTCTAGAAAGTGCTAAGGCAAGGGTACTACTAGCCAAATTTGAAAAATGAAACTGTACAATTTGTGAGAAAATGTGACAAATGCCAGTGTTTCTCCTCCATTCAAAAATAACCATCGCAGGAGTTGACCACAGTATTCAGTCTCTGGCCATTCGCCAAATGGGGGGTCGATCTAATAGGCCACATGCCAAAAGGGAAGGGATCGTCAACTATGCGATTGTCGCTATTGATTACTTCACTAAGTATGTCGAGGCAGAATCATTAGCTAAAATAACTGAAGCGAACACTTTTAAATTCATATGGAAGAATATCATACGTCGGTTCGGAATCACCCACTCAATCGTTGCGGACTACGGCGACAATTTGATAACAAAAAGTTCAGGGACCTGTGTGATGAATCAAAAAGCACTTCTTCTCCTCTCACCATCCCCAAGCAAATGGCCGAGTTGAGGCAATTAACAAGAATATAAAGGACCTCTTGAAAAAGAAACTCAATGCATCGAATCAGGCGTGGGTGGACGAGCTCCCCCATGTGTTGTGGGCAATTCGCACCACCAGCTGAACTACTATCGGAGATACCCTCTTCTCTATGGCGTACGGGGCCGAATCCATGAGCCCAGTCGAAGTGGGCCTCCCTTCACCTCACTGTCTACAATTCAAGGAAATATCCAATGATAAAATAAGGCGATGCGAGCTCGATTTCCTTGAAGAAATGATAAATTATTCGCAAATAAAATGGCCTCATATCAAAGGAAAATGGTAAGGTACTACAATGCTAAGGTTAAGAAAAAATCATTCATAATAGGTGATAGGGTTTTTCTGTCTTTCAAAAAGCCTGGTGTTGGTACGTTGGGTCCGAATTGGGAATGTCCCTATCGTATATCAGGTAACGTTAGCCCAGGAACCTTCTTAATTGGAAACTTGGATGGAAATGTGCAGCCTAACCCTTGGAATGTCGAACATCTAAGGATGTATTATTAGTAAAGGTTATGTTTATTACTTGTGTACCTCTTATGACTAACGCATGTACCTTTTTATTTTCAATTATGGCGAGCCCATAAATTAACTTATGTGTGATGAGCTCATGCGTTCTGATTGTTTATCAAATTCAATTATGACGAGTCCATAAATTAACTCATACATTATGACGAGCTCATGCGTTCTGATTGTTCATCAAATTCAATTATGACGAGCCCATAAATTAACTTATGTGTGACGAGCTCATGCGTTCTGATTGTTCATCGAATTCAATTATGGTGAGCTCATAAATTAACTTATGTGTGACAAGCTCATGTGTTCCCAATTGTTCATCAACTTCAATTATGACGAGCCCATAAATTAACTTATGTGTGACGAGCTCATGTGATCTGATTGTTTATCAAATTCGATTATGATGAGCCCATAAATTAATTTATGTGTGACGAGCTCATGTGTTCTGATTGTTTCTCAAATTATATTATGGCGAGCCCATAAATTAATTTATGTGTGATGAGCTCATGCGTTCTAATTATTTATCTAGTTCAAATTCTTATTGTTAACTTATTAATTAAAAATGACAAGTTCATACATCATATTCTCTATTAGAGTACCAATATGACGATCCCTTAAACCTTAATTAGATAAAGATTTGGAAAAGTTCATTCACAATCAAATCAAATTCATTACAAGGAAAGGGGGGAGTCATTGCCAAAATGTTACAAATATTACAGAAATGGGGAGCCTATTCTACAAAGCAGCAACGTCAAGCTGAGGCTCTTCAGAATCATCTACTTTTTCCACTAAGTCCTCAACCTCATTGACAGAAGTGGAAGGTTCAGCAGATAAGAACTTTTCCTTTAGAGTAGCCAGATCCAGTTGAGGATGCAACTCGATAAGCCTCGCACACACTTTATTGTACGTGACTCTCCGCCAATATATACTGAGGCCATCATACTCAGTTGTCTTATGGAAATGGGCTACATACTTATTCACTACTGTCGTCCTCGTCCCATTAAATTGTTGCTTCAAATCATTCACCTCAGCAGTCAGCTCTTCGACTTTAGCTTTTAGCTTTCCCTTATCCTTATTGGCCACCTCCAAGGCTGACGAAGCAATTTTCTACAAATTATCAGAGTTCTCCACTCACTTGTCAGAGCATTGACTTTGGCTTTGCAAAGGTGGACTTCCTTCTTGAATTCGTCATTTTCCTTAGCAATTGCATCCACTCCTGACTTTGCATTGACCTGCTTCATCTCGGAGGCCTCCATGGCTTCATTGCCGAATACGCATTAGTCTTGGCCCTATTCAAAGCTACATTGGCCTCTTCTGCCTTGGTGAGATATTCCTTATTGAAGCCCTTCAGTTGCCTCAGTTTTATTTGAACATTTAGAAAGAATCCTTGAGAGCGAGCCTACAAGGCGAGACCGCCTTTACCATGTCCACCACGTCACAGGTCTCAGCATAAGAAGAATACTTATTAGTCCAATATTTGTAGCGAACCCACATGACCCCTTGGACCTCGACAGGGAGTATCTCCATTACGGTGGAAGCAATCTCATCAGACCTTCCCCCCAAGAAGTTCTAGGCCTTCCCCTCAGAGAGAGCAAAGAAGCGAACTATCCCGCTTTACCTTTTGTAGCCATCCGTTGGTGTGTAATGAAGAGATTTCGCTTGCCAATGACGTTCTTAAAGTACCTATTTTCTGCAGGCAGCTCGCATATTGCCCGGATGATAGCCCACTAGATGGCTCAAGCTCGAACCGATTAACTACAGCTGCACAAAGTTCGCATTAGACAAAAAATGAGATGAGGCTACTACATTAAAGAAATAGCATAGTGAAAGAAGGCTTGACTCACTATACTCGTGGTACTGGGTCGGTACTGTAATTTCTGGGACCGCATATCCTTCCATTGTCTACCGCAACCCCTAACCCAAAACCAGGATGACTTCCAATTCTTGATGGAGGTTGGGGTCCCCCGGATGAAATGAGAGTGTAGGCCCCAGAGGTTCATGCAGTACCATACCTAGCAATCACTTTCCTCACGAGGCTGAAATAGGGTTTCAAAAATATGTAAGGACATATCCTCGCCAAGAGTGACCTACTTCCAAAGAAAAAAGGCCCCAGCTAACTGGTTCCATGCATTTGACACTAGTTGGGTAGGGCAATCACTCCCCTAACTAGAGGCTCGAGGCTGAAATAGGGTTTGAAAAACATGTTGGGACATATCTTCGCCAAAACCTCCTTAAAAAAATGAAAGGCTCCAGCTAACTGGCTCCATGCATTTGGCACTAATTGGGTGGAGACTAGATTATAGTGCCTGAGGATATACCTAAAGAATGGATGTAGAGGCAGTTTCATCTCCCACCCAAGATCGCCTCACTCACCGTCACACACCCTTCCCTTGGGAAACAAGCTCTTTCCTCAAGGGTCGGCACCAACATTTCAATATTGTCTGGAATTCTAAACATATCCCTGAAGCCCTCGAGCTCACTCCTCTTTATGTCTATTGGCAACAAGAAGTCCCCCCTATCTAATGCTATAGTCTATAGGGCTATCTGGCATCATCCATGCACTATGAGGGCCCCAATTGCCTCCATGATCCGTTTAGTAGGAATTATTGGGGGAATGCCCGCCTCGGCGCAAATCAATGCCATATTTACCACAGAGGATCCCTCAGCCAAATTCTTTTTTAAAGAAGACGCCATCTAAGCCAACAGGTGAAATAATGCCTTGATAAAGATAGATACTTACACAAACTCTAAGACTCAAGATCTAGAACGCTTGGAAACAAGAGAGAACGGAGTTGATCGCTGAAAATAACAAGAAAATACTAAGGTAAACGGGAATATTCTCAGCACTCAATGTTTAAAACTTTCGCAAAGTGAAGAAAAGGGGAAAAAAGGTTTTCAGCCTTATATACACAAAGTGAACAAACCATCGTCGTTATATATTCCTCCACTTTAAAGGCCACATGTGGTACTAATTAAACTACATGACAAATAATCTGGGGAGCCCCTATACCTTACACAGCGGTATGGACGACCCTGTTGTATATAGGCAACCCCTTTGGGCAGACCCCCATGTATGAACTGATCCTGACGAGGTGGTTGCAAGATTTTTAACAGATCTTTTATTCAATGATTGAAAGACAACTCACTATCATCGCACCCCCTACACACCTATACAATCATATCCAAAGTGCCAAGCTAGGACTTATGGATACAAAAGTGGCTCTAGCATTTTATGCCTTGATTGATTGATGTATGCGACAAGAATGGTCAATCAGCCGATGAGGCCACGTGCCCTATCATCCGACGGGCCTCGTTTATCTTACCTAAGTAAAAAAGCTCACACTTAGTATCATTCAAAGGTAATGCAAGTTTAAATCCTCAGGCCTATATTCTTGGTACATATACTTTTAGTATTTTTCTCCCAAACCGGCCCACTTTTTATTGATTGGAGGCTCGTGTTCTAAACTCTCCCACACTCTAAATTATTCCTCTAGCTGACTCGATCGTTGGAGTGCGTGAGGCTAACTCCATCCCCTCTAGAGAATGCCACGTGTGATCAATGGTTTATCCAAGTGTGTCGAAATTCAGTTTAAGTGAATGTGAGAGGCCTTGGGATCTGTTGGCTGCATCATTGATACATTTTTTTGGGTAAACAAAGTATAACTTGCTTACGTGTTTAATAATTCAACTTTAACCAAATTCTCAATTGAATCACTAAAATTCATTTCATTGCAATCAGGTTACGTCACACATACTTTCTCGCTCTACCATGCACCACAAGTAAAAAAGGGATATTTTCATCAGTTTTCAAAAAGTAACGTTATATGTCTCCCATTTTTCTCACTTTAGATAGGTGGTCAATTAAGCTTCTGTGTGGTGGTCAGTTTATAACCATTTCAGGTGGTAGGGAAGCCCTTGTTTGGTGGCCATTTTTGGGAAAAATATTGTTTTTGAATAAAGAATTTTTAGAGAATGTGTGGTTAAAAAGTATGATAGAATTTTAGGTTCAGGTGTAAAATATTTTATTGTGTGAATGTATGATTGAAAACGAGTACTTAAAAAATGAGTTTTAAAAAAATGAAAGACAAATAGGAACTTAGTTACTTAAGCCAACTTAAGTTCCAAATTACTAGCACCTTACTGAGATTTTGGGATATAGCAATCTATTTATTCACAACTGGATCAACCTACAAATGCTAGAGTTCTCACCCTAAATGAGTATCATCTGTGCAATCGTTATACAAGCGTCGTTTGAATAGACAACTTCTCATTTTTAGGGACTGATGCACACTTAGTAAACATTGCTAATTCTGTTACATAAGGGCTTGATAAATAAGAATTGTTTGTCTTATAATGTGGTGCTTGAGCAGCTGTTAAAGAATCTGAATTGCTTATTCATCTTTAAATTACTTTCGAATCGATGTGGAAATATTTTTTCAAGTTACTTCTAGATCTCCTCGATATGAACTAAATAGAACATTAAGGGATGATCCAAGAATGGAGTGGGTCAAGGATAACAACGTAGCAGAGAGTTAGAATCAATAGAAAATCAGAATCAAATATTTGAATGAGATTTTTTGACGATTCTACCCCATCGATGAATTGATTCTTACAGGTTAAGTGGCACCATCCGTGTTCAATTCTTTTTGTGTTGGGAGGAGCTAGAGGAGCTGATGTATTTTTCTAGAAATCCCTCAATCGAGATCTTGTCTTCTCTTCCCGCATTCTTTCCCTTTCCATTCGATGCAATAGTTGGGAATTTAAAACCACCAAATTTGGGCATGAGCTTACCAAATCACAGTACTTGTTGTCTTTCGACACAATATGAGGTTGAATGGACGCTGGATTAGCAAGTATATAATTGTCAGGATGCTTGCAAACATTAGGAACATAAAAATCCAAATGGGAAAAAGATAGTAAAAGGTACCTAACCTACTAGATCCATTAAATGAAATAAAGGCAAAAAAATAAAAATAAAAATAAAAACAATTTTATACATATCTAAAAATGAATTATTTGATCCATATTTATGCAATGCGGCAACATGAAGAAGATTGACGACTACCAAATAAAGGGGGGTAACGATGAAAACTAAAAAAATGATTTAAGGTGACATTGTCCACATAGAAACCCCCTCCAAAGGCAAGATACTATGTATCTCCTACTACAAGTATGACGCTAACTAAGTTTGTTTGGGTTACTCTCAATGATCGAGGCTCTATTTTAACTAGACAGATCTTGGGAATCAAGGCACAAATGTTCATTCAAAGACATGTGGAGTCATGCGATGGACCCTTTATGTGGCAACTTGGTATTCGGATGGATCATAATAATTTATATACAAAACAGTTATAACTGAAATCGATACATATTGGATATCTATAAGAAATTCTGAGCGTTACCTTTGGTGTCACCGACACACCTTCATCACGATTCACGATGTTATTGTCTTTGATATTGTGAGAAATCAAAGACCATGCTATTTTCAACTATCATATTTTGTTCAAAACTAACTTATAAATAAAAATACATTAATAAGAAAAATTATTTATAAGCAAAAAAATTATTTTATAATAAAAAAATCTCTTATAAGTAAAAAAATCTCTTATAAATAAAAAGTACTTTTTGCGTAAAATTTTGTTTAAAAAGTAAAAATACTTCTAATATGATAAAAAATTACGTATAAAATATAAAAGTTACTTATAAGTAACAAATTCACTTTTTTATAAAAATTATTTATAAGTATAGTAAAAAATACTAAACTAAAAATTTAAGTAAATATTTAACTTAAAACTTACATGTAAAAAAATATTTATAAGTAAAATATCACTTTTGAGTAAAAAAATATCATACATGAAATTATAAAATGAAAATTTTCACTATGGGGCATATATGTAATTTTATTCTTTTGAAAATCGTTTAAAATCGATGAGTATAAACTCTTAAGTATGGATTGGAATGTTTTAAAAATCGTTAATAAAATTACTGAAAATTGATCAATTCATAAGCGCTCAAAATCGATACTTTAAAAATGTCCATAAATGATTTTCAAAACTGCCCTAAAAATGGATTTTTTTCTAGTCTCCTAACATTTAACATATCAACTATATATCACAAGAAAATCATATTACATATAACTCCATCGTCTATTTAAAATATTATACTAAATTTTTAAAACAAATGACATCAACAAAGTTGAAAGATTCACCGATTTATTATGGTTTTCTTTCTCCGTTTCTCTTTCTTTTGCTAAAACTACAAAAGGAATCGATAATGTATGAATTATGATATTTAAAACACATCACAACTTTTAAATTTTAGTTCATATTTAGTACATATTTTTTAAAATTTATTTTTAATCATACATTTTGTTCAATAAAATAATTTTGCACGTGCACTCATAAATTTTTTTCTACTTTTAAATACACGTTCTTGAAATATATATATATATATATATTAAACTTTACATCAAACAAACTCTTTATATTTTATATTTATACGTTAGCCCTAGCATATTGGCGGGGTCCAAAACGTTGTTATCGAGCAACCTCCACTTCCAAATTATATGTATCTCCACTTAACATAGACCAAGAACATAAAATGTTTAAAGAAACGGTTAGGTGTTTCCTAGTCAACCTTGTATTCATTGCGTTGCATGTAATATTTTGGCTGCCTTTTTTTTAGCGAAAATTTTCAAAAGGCTAAGAGTTGACTTGGACTAAGAATTTAAGATCTTCGGATATATACTTAAAAACAACTTGTTTAACACGATTACATAGTTAACTTTTATATTAATTAAAATCAATTTTTAAAACAAAAAACAATCGATATGTTTAAAAAATAACTTAAAAATGCTATGTAAAGACGTGAGAAGGTACAACCTTATTTCCAATGAATACATGCTACAATGAATAATCATTTAGCACAATTAGTGCTTAATACTCATTTTTAGATTTCAGATTCTTCAATATATAAAAGTGCATTCCAATTTAATTGAATAATGGATCACTATCGTATAAATTAATGCTAAATACCACTTCAACTAAACATTATTACTCAATCGCAACAAAGTATACAAGATTAAGCTCCTAGTTGAGCCTCGTTTTTTAAAATCAATTTATTGTTATTTATATATTTTCTCAATAAAATATTTTTACGCGTAAATTTAGCCTATGTTTGGTATTAATTAAAATTAAAGTTAACATTTAATTTTAACAACACATTTTATGGGATATACAACTTTTCAATCACGTATTTCATCAATTTTTATTAAATTCTACTACAAATTTGATTTAAGTCCCACCAAACACTGGCTTAAAACTTTTCCACATTTAATAAATTACCTTTTCGAAAGCCATCAAGCAAATGGGGATTAATTAGGCTACTGGTATGGTGCCCCAACTAAGATTGTATTGTCCTTTTTGAAAGCCACCAAGAAAATGATGGAATCATTTCTCTATTGGTGTGGGTGGTTGGGGGAGGGGGGGGCCTCACTCCACCTAACCTTGGAGTTGAATTTGGTCAAAATTTGTCCTAATTTATTCACACTCTGTTTCCACGTAAAAGAGAGGAAATTAATGATCACAAACAATGTGTTTCCTGCTAGAAAATAGTCTTCCAACTGATTCACGTTTTAACAAACATTATGAAACATGCCATGAAGACATTCGAAAATTCCTTGATAATTAGGCCAATTTATGGAGAATCATATTTAAAATGTCAAAAATAAATAGAAACTGCATAAAAAATTTGGTGCATAGTATCTTCTTTTGGACAAAATTCAGTTTTAATATATTCATAAATGTGTAATCGTAGTGGTTGATCCAAGAATTCAGGTGAGCAAGATTTTAAGTGAGTATGGACTACCGTCTGATATAAGGAGAAATAATTTTTTTCGATGAAACCAGCACAGCCGGCCTCAAGGCTCGTTAGGTGCAGGTTCATCCCCGGATAATTGGGCGGGCATGAAGCGAAGGTTGTGAAGGGGCGCACGAGCTGAGTGTGAAATGTGGAATTTGAATCAAAGAAACATTATTGATAGCGTGAATTTATTATTAATTAATACAAAAAAAAGCTGATTGGTTATTGGTGGTCCCTACTCCCTAGTGACAAAATTACATGTAATTTCTGCAACAATAAGGTGTTACACGCAGATTGTGGAAAACGTGGTTGAAGTCCAAATCTGGACGATAGGAAATAAAACAGAAAAAGAAAATGGAAAATTTCAGCCAAGTCCTCAACGTTTTTAAAAAGTGCATAAATATCTCGAACTTTTTAATTTTGCACCATCATTCCAAACGTTTGCTGAAATTGCTCCCTTTTTCTGTAATGTTTTATTGAGATTAACTGAATTGACAATTTTGCTCATGATTCATGCGCTAATTAGAATATTTTCAGGCTGGATCGTTTAAAAGTTCTTCAACTAATTTTTTAAAAATAATGTTTACTAGTGTTTTAAGTATTATTATATAATATGTTCAATTAAATGTGAAATAATGTGATTTATTTAATTGCAAATTTTATTTAATAATATTTAGTATCATCTATACTTGTATCATAATACCAGTGATACTATATAACATTAATCTTTTTCTAATGGGATGATGGTGTCAAAATAAAAGGGTTGGGATACTTCTGCACTTCATAAAAAAGGTTGGTGAGCCGACTGCAATTTTTCCAACGAGAAGCAAGGTTCATTGCCAGGTCAATTTTTCATTGGTAATTGGAAAAAGAGAAAAACTGATAAAATGTGGGGAAGAACTGTTTCACAATAGGATTTTCCACTTCATTTCACCATAAATTTCCTCTTCCCTTTATATATTCATCCCAGCTGTAGTTTACAGAAAAACAGAAACCCTGAATTGCGTTGAACTTTAGAGATACAGATACAGAGTGAAAAATGGAGAAAGCTATTAACAGACAGAGAATTCTGCTGGAACACTTACAACCCACTCCTTTTCATCAACAGACCTCTCAATCTACTCTTGCTGTAAGTCTTTTCTTGACTAATATTACTTATCCCATAGACTGAATTACATTTTATTGTGCATTAAATACTCCATTACTAATTCTCTTGGCGTCACTGCTTGTTAACTGTGTGCACTGCTTCAAATTTCTCTCAATTTGAAGACATGTTTGGTACATTAGATTATTTAAGAAGAAAAAGTTCAAATCTTTTACTGTCAAAGATCCAATTTTGCCACTTCCCAAACAAGAAGTTTGCTTGTTATAAGTAAGAGAGATTTTGGAATTATTTTTCTTATTTGTCATGTTTGAATTAACAATGTTTTGTCGTAAGTTGCAATCACCATTTATATATGCAAGAAATATTTCCAAACTCTTGGGAATTCGTAAGTTATAATTGTAAAGAATTACTTTCTCTGCTTGGAGATAATGGTTTTATATTTTTTGTATGATATTTAATAGATTTACTTCCTTAGGAACAAAATCATCCACGTAACTCACTTCAGCTATTATTATTAGATTGATTTTAGTAATAAAAATCTATGTAAAATATAGCAGTTAAAATTGGTCAACAGATATGAAAGTCGTGAAAATAGATAGTAGTTGTCTGCCTTGCTTGTATTGGATATGCAATGATGCATATTGAACATAAGAAAACCTACTGATAGTTTACATGAACAAGTTATGGATATTTGGATGTAAAATAAACAACTGTGACATATAGACTTCTGATGCAATTTATAGATTTGAAAGCGAACACGTAAAAGCAATATTTTAACTACCTGATTGCTTTTGAGACGCCAAATTGTTGTCATGGCACCCGTACTTAGTTTTGTAGAAGTAACTTGTTTGCCGAACCATACAAATTTTATTCATCTTACTTTTGGGTTTTTAGTTGCTTTTATTGATTTTAAACGTCAGAAATAATGGTTCAGTAATCCCATAAACAATGTTGCCAAAATCTTGTAAGCATAAGCTAGATTGATGCACAAATTACTTGCTTCTTTAAGGTAATTTTATCTCTGCACAAAATCATAGTTGCCATTCACTTATCTAACAACGTAAATGAAATGAAGTATGCACCAAATTATATTTGTAAAAAATTGACATTAAATTAGACATCAATCATAAGAAGAATTATATATTCCTTTTAAATATCCAGCATCTTTCATTCTATTTTCTTTGGCAGCGTTCTATATGTTTGGGACCTCTATCACGACGTATAGTATGAACAGCTTCTTTTGGAGATGATGTTGTCATTGTCGCGTAAGTTGCTTCAATTTAAATCAGTCAGTTATCTTCTTGCTTAAAGTAACTAGTCTGAATTTCTGCAAACTGGCTCTCCGACCGCTGATTGCTCCTCTACATATATCATGTTTAACAGTGCATATAGAACTGCTATTTGCAAATCAAAACGTGGGGGTTTCAAGGATACTCTTCCTGATGATTTACTTGCTACTGTACTAAAGGTTAGTTATTACGCTCAACTACAACCACTTACAGGGACATGGTAGATCTGAATCTTGCTTTGTCTGCTGGTTGGGGTGCTCCCTGTAGAAAAGCACGCGGCACACTCTTGCTTGATCATTTGCTCTTACTAGACCGCCCTAGAATGCGATATTGGTTCGACATAGGTCCGAAGGGTTAGATTCTGAGTTCACGAGAATAGTCTTTCCTGTTGAATATTTTAGTTTCCCGAAGTGGCAATGAGAAAGTTGACTTTTAGATAGAAGGACCTGGATTGAAGTTTCTCTTACAATGTTGCTTTTATTATTATTATTATTATTATTATTTCTATGCAACCCTAATTGAAGTTCCATTTGATGTTGTATTGCTACTGATTGAAGGCATTGATAGAGCGAACGAATGTAAATCCAGCTGAAGTGGGAGATATAATTGTCGGAACAGTTTTGGCTCCAGGTTCACAGAGAGCAATTGAGTGCAGAATGGCTGCATTATATGCTGGTTTTCCTGGTATTCTTTCTTTTCCTTATTTTTACTAGTTTTCATTCCAAAAATCTCCACCCTCTTTCGTTTCTTCTGCTGCACTGCTGATATATTTCATGCATAGTTCTTAATTACTTTGGGCTTTAAAATTCTTGTATGAATAATATAATTATTCACTACCTGGAATATTTATGTGGGCACTCAGATGCTGCTGACAGTGAAATTTTCAAACACTCGATCTTTCACATGGACTAATCATGGTTTGATTTGGTTGTTAAGATTTATAAACAAATAAAATGATCTTACTGACTGTCAAAACTGCAGTAATTATCTCAAAAGACAAAATTGATCCAATTAACTGGCGATCTCAGTAGTCAAGTTTTTCTTTTCAAACTTTATCTGCCTTCTTCACTAATTCACTTTTTATTGTGTAACTTTCTTAGATACTGTGCCCATCAGAACGGTCAACAGACAATGCTCATCTGGCCTCCAGGCTGTTGCTGATGTAGCTGCCTTCATAAAAGCAGGATTTTATGATATTGGTAAACGGCAAATTATATAAAAGTTGCATACCGAATTGACTTTTCCACCTTTCCTTTTAATCTTTTATGTTTTCCATACAGGCATTGGGGCTGGATTGGAGATGATGACAATTGATAATATCGAAAGGATTCAAAAAGTTAACCCAAGAGTATGTTAAAATTTGAATATTCTTTCTTTCAAAAGACTATTACGTCTTAGCATTTATGCTTCAACTGGACATATGCCATTAACAGGTAAACAGTTTTGCTCAAGCTCGTGACTGTCTGCTTCCCATGGGCATTACTTCTGAAAACGTGGCAGAACGTTTTGGTGTGACTCGGCAAGAACAAGACCAGGCTGCTGTAAGTTTGCTACATTTTAATCATCTAAGGACATATAAATCTAATGCAAGTTAACGCAATTGTTACCCTTGCAACGGTAGGTAATGTCTCATAAGCGTGCTGCAGCAGCATCTGCATCTGGAAAATTCAAAGATGAAATTATTCCTGTTTCTACTAAGGTAAACATATTCTTTTTGTGTCTGCGACAATATTTCTGAATCTTAAATAATTTATTAACTGTTGGCTCATTTTCAAAGATCGTGGACCCCAGAACTGGAGAGGAGAAGCCTGTTACTATATCTGTAGATGATGGCATTCGACCAAACACAAATATGACAGATCTGGCAAAGTTGAAACCTGCCTTCAATAAGAATGGGAGCACAACTGCTGGTAATGAAATAGTTGCAACAAGTAAATTATTTGGTGGATCACTTCTTGATCAATGTAATGCTACCTTAGATGATTTTTAATCATAATGTGGACATATGACTTCTCAGGAAATGCTAGTCAGGTGAGTGATGGTGCTGGAGCAGTTCTTCTCATGAAGAGGAGTCTGGCTATGCAGAAGGGACTTCCAATTCTTGGCATATTCAGGTAAAAGTACCCCAAAAACCAATAGATAGTTGGCATCCGAGTACGGAAATCATATGTTCTAATACTTGGTTGGGTTCGTGACCATAAAGTTTATGTTCATTAGTTCTAAGAGACATTGTAGTCCACTAGAAGATCTTATTTACTGGATATTGTTAAAATGAAGCATGTAAGTCCAGTTCATATAGCAATAAATTTTTCCCTTTCTAACAACTTAAGCTTTTAATTGAGGTGGCTCAACAAGGTATCAAATGGAGTTTAGTCGATCTTAGGGTTATTTTTTTTTTTAATGCACTTCAACTTTATATTAGATATTGTTCTACTTTGAATTTTCATTATCATAATTGGTGTGAGGTAGTCCCTTCCCATCCCACGGACTGTCTGCTCTACCACCATTACCACTTTGTTATTTCATTATAATCTTTACTGGAATATTTTCTTCACAACAACAGAATTTTACCTTCAAACTGCTTATGATTTGTAGCAAATGTTCATAAACATTTTTACTGGTACATACAATTCTGAACATTGAATATGCATAATCAACAATATTTAACTGAGTTTAGATTTTACTTTGTAGTTTGAGCTTGCCATGTTGTTCTGAAGAACAATCTTGTTCTTTCTTGTAGGAATTTTTCTGCAGTGGGAGTAGATCCTGCTGTCATGGGAGTTGGCCCTGCTGTTGCAATTCCAGCTGCAGTGAAGTCCGCGGGTCTTGAACTCGATGACATTGACTTGTTTGAGATAAATGAGGTTCTTTCCCTTGCCGATAATATTAAAAGAGTTCTGGTGGTTTGAACCAATTTATTAATATACACCCATGTCAACTTGTAGGCATTTGCTTCCCAGTTTGTGTATTGCTGTAAAAAATTAAATCTTGATTCTGAAAAAGTTAACGTCAATGGTGGAGCAATGGCCCTTGGCCACCCCTTGGGTGCTACAGGTAATCTACAGTTAGTCTCAACGTTCCAGTTGTTCTGAGATCACATTGAACTGAGTCATCTTATTGAAATAGAGCCTTTCTTCTGTTTCAGGAGCCCGTTGTGTGGCAACTTTATTGAATGAGATGAAGCGTCGTGGCAAGGATTGTCGTTTTGGTGTGATATCCATGTGCATAGGTATCTCCCTTTCTATGAAAGGATGTCAAGGGTCAGAATTAAATTTCTAAAATAAAGGGGCTTATTTTGCTACAACGAAAATAAGAGAAATAAAAAAGATAAAAATCCAATAAAAATAAAAGATGGTGGATCGAAAAACTTATTAGGTACCATTGACTCTTGTATCTATTGTATTCGTTTTGGTACACATCAATGGATGGTAGTATACAATACAACAGACAAATTTGAACTTGATTTCATTCTTTAATCCTATCCAATGCCGTCCAATCTAGTATATTGACATTTTCGTGTATGTTGGATGGCAGGATCGGGTATGGGCGCAGCTGCGGTTTTCGAAAGAGGGGATTGTGTGGATGATCTGTGCAATGCGAGTATGGTTACTGCCAACAATCTGTTGTCGAAGGATGCTATGTAGGCACGTTTATTTATCAAATGATAATCAATGGGTGAATCATTATTGCAGATAATTGAGGCAAACAAAATAAGGTGTCATTTGTAGTGCTAAACTGATCCCAGATCAATACTGTCCATAATTTTCCTGTCAAAAGGGATTTTTCTTTAACAACAAAAGCAATAAATATATTGGCTTCCTCTTCACTCTTTCGAAAGGATAATATATCGCCAGATGTTGCTTTAGAACATGTTTGATAAATAGAACTCGCCGGTATAGAACAGAATGACAGAATACTTCAGGAATCTTCACTATTGATCAACAATGGAAATACAAGAGTTCAACTAAGCAGAAACTTGGAACACAATCAGTTGTGTGTTTGTTCCAAAGGTTTTCGTCCCCAAGATTGCTTAATATATTCATGTCCGTTTCATCATCGTCATCCACATCATAGCTGTATTTATCATCTTGTAAGCCCAACGAATTTTTACCCCAAGATGCCAATGGGGGCAGTAAAGGTTCCAATTGGGCGCAAATGCCTTGCCAGGACTCTTTGACCTGCCCAATCTTAGCTCAGCTCTTGACTCCATTGAGGCAATCATCTGAAACACAAAGGTGCTAAACCATTGGCGACCTTCATTTCACCATTGTGCCTTGCACCAGATAGCCTATCTACATTCTCAATTGAGTAATGATATTTAGTACTACTTGTATTACAACATTAGTCTACGTGGCATTAAGTGTTATTAAATGAGAGTTGCAATTAAATGAATCATACAATTTTACTTTTAATTAAACATGTATCATAATGCCACATAAACTAGTGCTCTATTATTACTGGTGTTAGATAGCATTATTCTTCTCAATTATATAATCATCTAGTACAATAGAAGGTGGTACGGCCGAGCGAATGGCACTTCCAATATCACTATGCTCTCTTTGGGCTTCAAAATGTCGCCTGGATTGATCCCTCAATGGGGTCAACGTCAGCAGGTACAGTCGGAGGACAAGCTTGCTCTTTCTACACAGTTGGAAGATCAACTTGCTTTTATAGATAAGTTGACCAAATTACTATTGGAAAATGGAACTCAATATGGGTCTGTTTTGCCATATTTTTGAATGAGACCCATTTCTTTGTTTTGGAAGATCAAAGTAAATTCGTATTCTCCTCTTGAGAATATTGAAATTATATATTTACTTGACAAAAATGATACTAGGTTGAATGAAAAATTGAAATTCAAAGTGTATTCATTGAAAGATGTTTGTATTGGAAGGAAAATAATTGCAGTTGGTTCCACATAGGAAAAATGGAAAGACAATGACTAGTTTATATACAGACACATTTTACGAAGGTGTAATCTTCTTTTGCATAGAGGCCTTCTCTACGTGTGTGTGCAATGGTTAAAATCAAGGATCAGATTAATACTTCGCGTCACTGAACCCATGTATGAGCGCGACACGTGGACACAAATGTCGAACAAAAATTGACCCCTTAGTAACGTGAACTCCAGTGATTATAGCTATTTTAATGGCTATAAATGAAATTAATGCATGGAGCTGAGCTTATAACAAAGGCTAATCCCTGTTGCATACACAAATTAACTCTCATTTTTTTGGTAAAAAATATTATCTTCTCTGCCTATCTAAAATTTTCTATTTCCAGTCCAAGTCTTGGTGATCCAATTCGTCAATTTAGTACTCACTTTCTACTGATTTTTCCATTGTATCTTGATAAATAGATGGTCAACGAAATCTAAGCACTTACGTAAGTGTGAATATGTTTTAATGACATTGTTCTTACACAAATTTCGATTTGCTATTCTATCATCCCATTTAATTATGATTTTTTTCCGTTTTGCATTCAATTTTCCGGTTGTTATTTCTTTAATAATAGCATATTATGATTATTTTACTAATAATTACCACCTCTAGAGGATGAGCTTGCTCTTTCATCATAATTGAGGACCAAGATGCTCCTAGTTAATAGTTTGAGGACAAAAGTAGCACTTGCTTCATATTTTATGGAGCAACTTGCTCCTACTAAATAGTTGGAGAACCAAATTATCACTTCTATATTGTTGGAGGACAAACTTGTTGAACGAAGTATCTGAATAAGTGATTAATCAACTTGTTTAATTTTGACTTTTTGCTGAAATACCATTTGATCAAACACTCCATCAAAAGCCAGTTATAATAATTAAGCCATGGTTGTGTCATATCATTTAAAATTCATTTTTTTGAAATAAATTTTCAATCACACATTTTTTCAATAATTATAAATTCAAAAAATTTCTCTACATTTCAATCATATATTTTTCACAAAAAAAAAAAAAAAATCAATTTTTGGCAAAATTCCATTTTTGGCTCAAACTTGGGTTTGATGTAGACCACATGATCAGCTTATATAATAAATCCATTTGTCCTTAGAATCACAAGCCAACCAGCCCCCACTAACTGCGCAGTTGTCTTCCCATATGCTTAAATTCACTTATCCTTGTCTTCATCTGCACATAGCCCTATATTGAATACAGAAATACCCAAACACAGAGAATATTTGGAAAATTCAGACAGCACATATAGATTTCATTTTTGCTGTCCAATTTGACTAATATTTTCCCACATTTTCTCCTCACACTTCATATTCTGAACCAATAAAAATATCACAAGTGAGCTAGCTTTCTAATTTTTTCCATCAAGTAATTCAAGGTTGACAAATCTCTTAGCTCATTTGTATATAAGATCCTCCAATGGCTCTTCAAATTAGCACATGCACCTCCAAGAGACGTCTTCGTCTTTGTTGAATTCATATATTTTTCACGTACTATATTAGTTTCTTGCTTTCACATTAAGGAGGCAAACTTTCAGTTTATTCAATGAAGATGAAAAGAGAAGATATTGTTCATGAATTAGGCATTACTCAAAAGCAAGATCCAACTGCTCTTGCAGGAAATAAGGTTTTGCCAATTACTGAATCGGCGCAGTCGCTATCCTTAAACAACAATGATCAATGCTCCAATGTAGAAAAGAAAGATAGAGCCAAGGGAGATAAAAGCAGAGCTGTATCCCGGATGAAAGAGCTAATGAGATGGGCTGCTGCTGCTGCCAAGTCTGAGAAGGGAGGAAAGTACATTGGTAGAAAGGTGAGATCCCCGTACTCTAATTCTCTGAGCTACAGACCCCACCTCATCTCTAGTCTCTAGAGCAGGGACGGATGGAGGGGGGGGGGGGGCTGCCCTGCCCCCACCCACTAATATTTTTTGTTAGTTAGGCAAAAAAAATTAAGTAAAAAAAAATAAATCATGTGTATTTTTTTTTTTAATACGTATTAGCCCGGCTTATAATCCGATCCTGGATCCGTTCCTGCTCTAGTATATATAACCCGGAGTTAATAGCGTTAACATTTCTATGTTAAAATGTTGTGATTTCAGGTCTTGCAATTTCGAAATAGATCCACTTTGAAGGCAGTACAGGATGACAGTAAATTTAGCAATGACTCCCCAAAAATTAGTTTTAGATGGGATGTAGAGAGTTGTTCTACCATTTCACTGGCTTCATCTTTAAATCATGAACAAATCAAGAATGCACCTTCAGTGAACTCTACTCCTCTTCATGTTAGAGATCAGTGTGCTAGTACAACTGGAAACTGGATCACGACGGATTCTGAATGTAAGTTCTAGTCCTTCTCATCATCTTTATTTATGCTTAGATATACAGCTCTAATAGACTATTTACGTCATAAACTTTTTTTTTCTTTCTTTTTTTCGTGTTGGACAGTCGTCGTGCTAGAACTATGAAGATTGGATTCAAGTGAAGTCTCTAATGGTAGATTGTTCCCCAAGAGTTGTCAATAAGTACGCTCCAAATGTATTAAAGTTATGGCTGAATGAAATTTGAAATTTTGACTTTATCGGAGAATTCGATGTAAATTCAATTATCAGAAATGGAAGTTTATAAATTCATTCTTGTGCTTACGATTTTGGTTATGAAAAATCGAGGAATTTGTGACAATATAGATTTTACAAATTCTTTGTGATGAGATTTTTTTAAAAGGTGAATTAGATGGTATTCAACAATTTTAAATAAGATAAATAAGTTAAAATAATGTATATATACTGTTCAATATGATATAATATTGCACACCACAAATCACTGGCGATAACATGTGTTACTCTTAATTAATAATTCAATGTCATATGACTTTATCAAATTAGATAAATGAGTCGATGACACGAATCATCATCACACTAAATGTCCAAGAATGTCAAGAAAACCTCAAATTACTTGTATAATGGATGTTTGACATGCTCGACTAAAAAGAGTGAATATGAAAACTCAGAAATATCGTCATCATCAACTGTATGATCATGTTATGTGTTTTAATTTTTTATTTTCCTAAATTCAATTAAGAATAAAATCCAGATTTTACTTAGAGGAAATTACACTTACACCTGGTTTTAAAATACCATTTTCACAAATCTAGTATCTAGTTTCATAATAAAAAAATCAGGTTTTAATTAAAGATTTAAAAAAAAATAATTTTTATTTTTATATCTACCTACATTATCCAAACCCTAAACTAATACATATCCTCTCCACCTCTCTCACCGTCTCTTCGTCTTTACACATTCTCTCTTCTCCACTCCACTCCTTCTCCGCCGGTAGCCCAGTCTCCATGAGACGGCGCAGCCTCGTCCGGCGGCTTTGTGCAGATCCAGTGGTCTTGGTGAAGATCTGTTCTTCTTCTTCTTCTTCCTTTATTTTATTTTATTTTTGATTGATGCGGTGGAGGTGTGTCGTGA
The DNA here is from genome assembly GCA_903798385.1 of Fraxinus cuspidata. NCBI lineage: Eukaryota > Viridiplantae > Streptophyta > Magnoliopsida > Lamiales > Oleaceae > Fraxinus > Fraxinus cuspidata. The sequence goes on from CAIGRP010015748.1 coordinate 26,723, forward strand.
GGGGTTGGTGGAGGTGTTTGCGTCACCGCTTCTATGCGAAGTGTGAACGGGTGTGTGTGAGTGCAGTGATGTGTGAACGGGCGTGTCTGCGTACGGTGTTGTGGGTGAATGAACTGCTAACGGGTGTGCGGTCGCGGTGCTGTGGGTGAATGAATTGCTAACGGGTGTGTGGACGTGAGTGCGGCGGTGATTGCGGTTGGGTGTGTGCGATGTTGTGACAATGGCCATGGGTGGAATGAGATGGACTTGGGTGTTTGTGACCAATTATTTGGTTGATTGTGACCAATAATTGGTTAATTTTTGACAAATTAATTACGTGTGACCTAAAAATTGTGACTGTGACTTACATTTTATTAAATTATAATCGAGTTGTGACCAATAAAAGTAATATGTGACCTATAATTTGATGTTTTGTGATCATAAAATAAGTTGTTTGACTTATAAATTTTGTGATTTGTGACCGATGAACAAATTGTGACTTTTAAATTTTTAATTTGTGATCAATTAACGATCTGTGACCTATAAAATTTTTTAATTGTGACTTTAAATTTTTTGAATTGTGACCAAATTGCATAGATCTGTGACCTTTATATATTTATTAATAAAATACATAATTAATTAATAAAAATATAAATAAATTTTAATGAAAACCTGATTTTTGAAATTTAAAATATCATTCCTTAATTTTGAAATGGTGATACTTAAATACCTAATTTATATATTGTTTAGTTAGCCCAATTGAATAAAAAGCTCATCCCGTGAAGCCCAAAACAAAGTTCGTAATTCCTACGCTACAATTACACACGTGTATATGCACAGGGTCAATGGGCCGTAAAATCCGGGCTTGTGAAGCCCATAAAAGTCCAAATTTATGAGGATGACGTCACAACCCCTCATTGGCGGCTCCAATATCAGGGTTTAGGTTCCCTCTCCATTTCTCAGTAGACAGTTTGTGGTTGTTCATATACATTACTTTCTCCCTCTAGGGTTTTAGGGGTTTCCTTTTCCCGCCAAAGAAAGGCTAAACTACCAATGGATAGATACCAGAAGGTGGAGAAGCCCAAGCCAGAATCTCCGATAAACGAAAATGAGATCCGTATCACTTCTCAAGGTCTGGTTCGTAACTACATCAGCTATGCCACCACACTTCTTCAGGTACCATTCTTTAAATCAATTTCATTATTTTTTTTCCTTTTGTGTGGTTGTATCGATGTGTTTGTTTTCATTATTGAATTTGTGGGTTTTATAGGGTTTCGTTGCGGTTAGTGTGATGATATTGTGTGTGTTGGTTTTTTAGATTTGGGGATTGTTTTTTATTTATATTAATTTTGCTCTTTAGACGCCTTTTTTATATATTTGCGTTGGATTTGTTTTTGATTTGCGAGAATACATTTGGGCGCACACATAGGCATGAAAAATTACGCTTAAGCACCCATTAAATTCAGGATATCTATTGGTATGTAATGTTTTCATGTTACATTTGTGTAATGCATACCTATCATTGTAACATTGTAATCATTGCTGTTATACTGATTCTTGAATAAGGTTATAATGTTCAGTTCTAAAGTTTGATCAGTTACTGTGTGTCATTCCTCATTATTAATCGATTTGATTGGTTCTTCATTTTTTTCTTTATGATTTCAGTTGTAATATCTGAAGTCCACACACTCCTCCTTATGGATCTTTGTAGTTTTGATTCATAGAGTTCCTTCTCTGTATTTCAACACGACTAATTAGCTTCTGTTGCCATTCTCTTGTATCTTGGGCAAATACTGTAATTCAGGTTTCATTATTTTGATCCTTTCCTTGCATTAGCTTGCAACTCCATCCGAGATGCAATTGCAAAACACTATACTCATTTATGAATATTGAGTAACTTACCTGTAACTAGGTGTGTAGCAATTTTTTTTTCCCGAGGCAGGGGGCAGAGTTGGGCTTCATGTGGAAATTTTTGTTGTCTTAATTGATTTTTGAGTACTCAATCTATAAATTCACAAGTTAATCAAGGTAACTATATGGTTGATTGATCAAAACTGCCCAGATTCAAGTGTATGCATAATATATATGATCAAATTAGGTGCATTCATATGTTGGTGAGAGTCTTCTTTTTTGTATTGATGCTGTTGTAATGTGTTCTGGTCTGATGGCCCTGGGGTGTGTAGTCATAATCAAACTTGGACCGTGTTGCTTGGAAACATCATACTAATTGTTAATTTCTTCCTGACAAAGAGACTAATGTAGTTAGAATCTTGTGAAAATCTAGGACAATCAAAGATAAAAATAATATGATGTTATTAAGGATCATTTCGTAGATTTTACATCGTAACTCTCGGTATTTTAAAATTTTGGACATTACTCTAAATAGCAACCATAGATCAAAATTTCAGAAACTTTTATAGTAATTGTTAATTTCTTCCTGACAAAGAGACTAATGTTGTTGATACCCTATAGTAGGAGTCAATATCAACTTATATTTTAGGTTTATCCTATTAGAAATGGAAGAAAGAGGGAACTTCATTCTATTTAGTAGACTCTGTGTAGTTAATCTATCTATAATTGAGTGGCAGATCATGTGAAAACACTGATGAAGATATGATTAAAATGGATACTGGGGTCTGCTTTTCTATGCAAGGTTAGTTTAATCTGACTGTCCTGAGATGAGCCATCAGGGTTGGTATATGCTAACTAAGTTCAGATTACGTGGCTGCTGTGGAGGATTGTTCGGTTTGGTGGAAATGACTATCATTTTGTAATTCTCTCATTTGGTCAGAGTTGCTTTATGTATAACTGGAATTAGGTCTCTGAACAGATACAACTTGAAAATTATGTGGGTTTGATATGCTGAAGGGGGTATACTATTCATCTTTCCTGTTTACTAACATGTGATCTCTTTTTCCATGTCATTTAATTTGGCTATATCTGCTGGACCTTGCAAATTATTTATTGTATCTCATTGTATACAAGAATATATTTTGCTTCACTAACTTGATGGAATTTGCTTATTACTTCCCTCATAAAAGCTGGATTCTGGCTTCACAAGTTGACCTGTATTACGTGAAGAAATCTATACACTAATAATCCATGCTATGGGAAAGTACAAATTTCATTTGGTTTGTGTGAAACTGACGTGACAGTTTTTGTTTATTGAATAGCACTGTAGTAATTGATCAGAAAGACTTGGAAGGAGAGTTTCTTTATGAAGTCTTGATCAAGTTACCATATGCATTTAGTTTGTTTCGCTGTTACTTGGCTATGCCAGATATAATTATAATAACAATCTCTTGTCTAGGAGAGACGTGGGAACGAGATTGTCTTGAAAGCAATGGGTCAGGCGATAAGCAAGACGGTAGCTATTGCAGAGATTATAAAGGTGTGTTGTGAATTGAATTCCTTTTTTTCCTTTCTGGTTTTGTTGAAACTACCACATGAAAACCTCATTCTTTTAATTTTGCAACAGAGAAGAATTCCTCGACTGCATCAAGACACTGCCATAAGTTCAGTAAGAATAACTGATACATTTGAACCCATTGAAGAGGGCCTTCAGATGTAAGTTTCAAGTCTTCTGTTCATCGTACACTTATCATTATGCACGCATGCTCATAATTCCCCTGGTCTCCCATCTGATCTGCATTTAAATGCATCATGCCTATATCTTCTGATATTGATTTTAATGCTTACTACAGTGTGGAGCAGACTCGCCATGTTTCCATGATTTCAATCACCTTGTCAACAAAGGAGCTAAACAAGAATTCTCCAGGGTAGTTTTTGTTTATATATATATTTTTTCTTTATGAAGGACAAAGCCAAAAGTGGGAGAGATAGGGAGTCAGGAAGGTTGATATGATAATGCCACAAGATTTCTTTCTGATGCAAAATGCCTACCTGGATGACAAGTTTGAAAATATTGATATATCTTTCTGCAGATATTTGTTCTATGACTTACTATAATATTTTTTGTGCTTTTGTAGGTACCAAGCTCCAGCTCGTATGGGGCAAACTAAACAGCAATATAATTATCAGCCACAGCCACAGCCACGGCCACAGCTGCAGCCGCAGCCACCGCAACAGCAACAGCAACAGCAACAGCAACAGCAACCTCTTCCTAGACAAGCACGTGCAGTGTACAACAGTGGTAATGGAGGTAATGCCAAGAAAATCCACCTGAATTGATCATCATTGTTGAACTATTGCCATCCTTGGTAATTTATTGACTGTTAATTTGATCTTTAGATGCATATGGACGTGGAAGAGGTCGTGGCAGAGGGAGGGGACGAGGTTGGAACAGAGGTGGATATGCAAACTATCAAGGTATTTCATTCTAGCTATATTAGTCATATGATCCAAGCAACCTAGTAATTGCATCTAGTACTTGTCTAATTTTTTGTATCATGTTTTTTTGTGGCAGAAAATGACGGATATGCAAACTATCAAGGTATTTTCATTCTAACTGTAAAGTCATGTGATCCAAGTGACCGAGTAAGTATGTATTTATTGCATCTAATACTTGTCTAACTTTTTGACTCATGTTTCTTTGTGCAGGAAATGGTGGATATGCAAATTATAAAGGTTACATATACTAACTATAAAATTATATGATCCAAGTGACCAATTAATTATGTATTTATTATTGCATCCAATACTTGCTTAAATTTTTGTGTCATATTTCTTGTGGCAGGAAATGGTGGATATGAAAATTATAAAGGTATAATTCTAAACTATAAAATCATATGATCCAGGCGACCAAGTGATTATGTATTTATTGCATCTAGTACTGGACTAATCTTTTGTCTCATGTTTCTCTGTGGCAGAAAATGATGGATATGCAAACTATCAAGGTATTACAATCACATGAGATCCAAGCAACCAAGTAATAAAGCATTATTGCATCTAGTGCATGTCTAATTTTCTGGCTCTGTTTCTTTGTGGCAGAAAATGGTGGGTATTCTAACTTGGGCCGAGGTGGAGGGCGTGGTGGTTATCGTGGTTAGTATGTTCTTTACCTAATGACTTTGCAAACTGTGTTCAAGATTGGTTTATTATGAGGAATTGCATCCTTTGATTTAATCTCAGGTGCTGGATATGGGAGAGGCAGAGGCGGAGGTGGCCGAGGCTATGGCTATGGTCGTGGCCGTGGAAGGATGGGTGGCCGCTCAAGGGGTGGCAGGGGTGGCAACCAGGCATAGTTGGGACGGCAGTATTCTCTAAAAAATTGCTTGCTTTGGCTTTGGCTATTTGCGTCTGAGAAGTTTGTTTACATTTCAAGAAATTGTGCTTTGTTTACAAGGGTTGTTAAGCAGCAGCTGGTGGTTGTTTTCAACATATATGAATAGTGTGGGCAAGCTATGTTTTAAATGTTTGCTTTTATTAAAGCCAAATAGCAAGCAATTATGACTCCTGTGTTGATGATGTGATGTGAATGAATAGGCACTTAGCATCGTATACTGCGCCATAAGGCTACTCCCATCTAATCTAAATTATAATCCTTGTTTGTTACACATTAAAATTCTCATTCTTCTACTTATTTTCAATCATATTTTTCAATAAAATAATATTTTCTATCAAATCAATGACTATTCTTTTTTTTTTCAACCACACATTGTTTATCAATTTATTATTTGAGAATACATTCTTTTAAAATAATATGGGTCAAACACATCCATAAATTGTTAAGCCTTGTTTGACCTTCATTCTGTAAATAAATATTTTTTCCAAGCTTATTTTTAATAAAAATAGTTTTATTCGTATTTTTAACATTTTTCTACTTTTTAATTACACGATTATCAACAAATTACTATTACAAAACTTGGCTCTTGTTTGACCATCATTATTTAAGAACTATTTTTTTAAACATTCATTTTTAGCCATACATTTAAAAAATAAAATATTCTGAAAGTGAACTTAAAATTTTTCTTACTTTTTAATCACACGTTTTCCTAAAAAAAAAAAATAATTGTTCACGTAATTCCAAATTGTTCACCTAAAAAAAATATAATACATATCATTATATTGTACTAGTTAATTCCAAATTGCTAATAAATTTTTAGTACCTTATTATACGTAATCATTGTATTAACTAATACAAAGCCATTCAATTATTCAATATGTAATCTTTTAATATTTATTCGGGGAACTGCTGCAAATGGTCCTTAACCTATAGGATTAGAGTGCAAGTGGCCACTAACTTGAAATCTTGACGCAGATATCCTTAACTTCACACTTAATGGGTTGTATTGGTCCTTTTGAATGTTTGATACTTTAAAAAGGTCAAATGTTTTTAATAAAAAAATACTAAAATGTCCTTATATCCTAACTATATAAAAGAGGCAGTTTTTTTTACACGTGTTGAATTTTACCATCGTTAACCAAAACGACGTCGTTTTCAGTCTAAGATATGGTTCTTCCTCTTTGAAAGTGACAAGAGCTCGTCTCCATGAGGCACGGAGGCACCGAGATTGCGCGCACGGAGGCAGGAAATCACAATTTGAACAGAATACATTCTACTATAAGTACATACGAAATGAAGTATCTTTTTTACATTTAATG
>CAIGRP010015758.1:0-21033 GCA_903798385.1 Fraxinus cuspidata
CGGTTTTGTTACTTTATAATATAAATCTTTTGTTCTTTACATTTGTTTGTGGTTTTACTGTTAAGTTTTAAGTTAGCAATATGCTGCATATTCACGGTTGGATTTTGCATTTACGTTGATTTTGGAGGGCCTAATTTATGGATCTTGCCTCGAGCCTCAGAAATCACAGGACCGGCCCTGCTCAGGACCACCTCATATTTCAGCTCATCCAAATTTCACGGCAACATAGAAAAGCAAAAGTGTAAATTCTAAGCCACTAGAAAAATGAATGCTGAAAATGTAGTAAAAATGCATACAGTGGTAGCCTGGAAGTACGGCCCTATTCTTTTCTGATCCCTCAATCCACGTGAAATACAAGACATTAGAAAAGAAAATAACTGTACAGTCCACATCTGTAGCATTATACAATCTGATAGGAGCTAAACTAAATAACTGAAAAGTAATAGGAGTTGATCTACATCTGGAAATAGAATCAAATGCCAACTGAACTAACTTGAAGTAAGAGGTCACTCCACCCATACTCAACTTCATGACCAGAATTTGGAAACAATCATCTAAAGCAATCAATTTCGTGACAACAATGTAAAAAAGTGCAGTATCTTTGTCCTCACTTGGACTTTTCGAGATCCAACAATTTAGTATAGCTCAACCAAAATTTGCAAGATGATCAAGCTTTGACAGAGTTACTGCCTCCACTGAACATGCAAGATCTCTGCAATTGCAAATTTAACAGAAGAAAATGGGAGCAACAAATGTACTGGGACATTATTACTTCCTAGCAACGAGCCTAGCAAACTCTCAGACTAAGCAATTATAAAAGCCTAAACTAATTGTAAATTTCTACTACTACGAACACTATATCTCATACTAATGATGGCTTGATCACAATAAACCATAACCTTAGAAAATGAATGGAAAAAAAAAAAAAAAACAGAAAGTCAACACGTATCAATGTCTATCGTAGAAAATTATACACAAAAAGTAGATAAAAATCATGCATATACTGTATCTACAAATATACCTTACAGTCATTTCAATAACCAACATAAGACTGCAAATTTAAATCATATATGATAATTAGATAATCACAATCAAGAACAAAACAATTGTGTGTTAAGAGGTTAAAATCCTATCTGTGATTTATAGGATAGTGCATTTAACAGGATCAAGAAACCTTATAAGAACGATCATAAATCCGGAAATACATGCAAAACCATTAACGCTGGAAATTATATCAAAGAACTGGACAATTTTGTGCAAAACAAGAAAAGTCTGATCAAGATTTTCTTGCATATCCCAAATCCTCAAAATTTTCTATTAAATAAACAGATCATCTAATGATGGCTAGATCATAACAATTCATACCTCAAAGGGAAAAAAAAGAAGCTATAAAGCAGGGAGTCAACACATATCAGTGTTCACTATCATCGAAAAATATATACAACAGCTATGACAAAAATCATGCATATACTCATAAAGTATACCATACAGTCAAATATTCATTTCCATTCCCAACATATAATTGAAAATCTAAATCATTTACGATAATTTGATAATCACAATCAAGAACAAGACAAAGATGTGTTAAGAAGTTAAAATCCTAGTCATCATTTACAAGATAGTGCATTTAACTAAGTCGAGAAAACGAATAAGAATGTTCACAAATCCAGAAATACATTTAAAAAATAAAATAAAAAATCAACTACACCGGTGTTGCTAACTCAGCACTTATGCCGCCATTGTAGGTTATTTCTGTGTACAAGGGAAATAACCCTTAGAAATGTACTTAGCCATCTCAATTCCCCATGTCCCATACAACAAATATTTTTAAGAGGAAATGTGCCGAAAATGTATTCTTATGTTCGATCCACATTGTTGGTTGGATTTCAGGTAAAATTTTTCGAAATATGGGTAACCCAAGTTAGTGTTAACAAGGCATTTATTTGTTGCACTTGGGAGGCTCTTTATAATTGATAGGACTTGCCGCTTGTACTTTCTAGACCAGTACACAATATTACTTGGATACATCACTTTGCTAGAAGGATTTTGACAGATACTATTGTGTTTTCTGCAATGGCTATGTGGACAACAGATGTCAGACCCACTCATCCACGCAAACAAATTCCAGCACGTTTTGATCAGAGATCCAAATGGAGAAAAGGTGTCGTTTATGCACGTGGGAAATACTTTTACAATGTGCGACAAAGTTGTTCAAGCACCATAATATAATCAAGGATGATTGCTTATAAACAAACAATCTTAAATAACTCAACCAAAGTATGAACAAATTAAACTCAAGCAAATAATATGGAATGAGTAAGAGAGAACCAAATGTAATTTTAAGTGTGAAGAGTTTCCTTAGGAACAAATGTTGTAAGAGTTACTTATTTATAGAGTCCTAGTCGAAGTAGTTGTCATTGGAAGGAACCATGTGGCCTCATTTTTTAGGCCGAAGTCTCACATCACTCAATCTATTGTGCATTTAATATAATGACAACGGATTAGCCGCCATATACCCTAGGTTGACAATCCTGACATTCATTATTATAAACGTTACATCAATCATTTCCAAAGATTGCCTGCAGATCCTCTAACAGATAGTAAGGGCTTCAGCCAAAAGAAGGTTCAGATGGAGTAAGGGCTTCGGCCAAATGGGAGCTTCAGAACAAAGAAGATCAACTTCTTTTTTGACTACTCTATTTTGACCTATTGGGTCTTTGTTGACTTTGTCATATCTGACTCAATATCTCTACGTGGACTACAGCATAGTCTCTGCTAGGAGCCTCGGTGGCGAGGCGTAACAATAGTTTGCCAAGTCTATACATGATTATTTATATAATGCATTAACTTATGTTAGAAAAAAACAAAAAAAAATTGTTGGGAGTGGTGGGTGGTTATTTTTACAATACCATAATAGTCCTCCCAAGTCTAAATCATTATTATAAATGTTATATCAATCATTCTCAAAGATTGCCTGTAGATCCTCTAACAGACAGCAAGGGCTTCAACCAAAAGACGGTTCAGATGGAATAAGGGCTTTGGCCAAATGGGATCAACTTCTTCTTTGACTTCTCTATTTTGACCGATTAGGTCTTTGTTGACTTTGTCATATCTGACTCAATATCTCTACATGGACTATAGTGTGGTCTCTACTAGGAGCCTCGGTGGCCAGGCGTTACAATAGTCCGCTAAGTCTATGGATGATTATTTATGTAATACATTGACTTCTGTTAGAAAAAAACAATTTTTTTTTGTTGGGAGTCGTGGGTGGTTTTTTCTACAATACCCCAATAAATATAAATATTTATATCATGATTAGAACTTGAAAGTAGAATTATTACGAATTGCTCAAGGTACTTATCGATGGAATTTTTCGAACTTGTGCACTTGAAGTTTCTGAGTATTTGGAAAAGGTTGGGAAGCATCTGCTGGGTCCTTTTATCAAAGACTATTTGCTTAGGAATGACCATATCTGAATCCTTATCGAAGCTATTCATGTCGAGCCTGAGGCAGTTTGTAATACATTAATTCTAAAGAGTTGTAATTTTTGAAACGTTAAGAACACGATGTGTACTTAATTATTGTGCCCAAATGATTTGATGTCTTGTAAGTTTTTAAGAAAAGGCAGCTGAAGCGGTCCAACTTTCCATACACGCAATCGTCGCCACATTTAGCTCTACCTATAAAAGGCAATGGTTTTGGGTAAAAACCACTTTGTTTTTGCAAACTAAAACAATTGGACTCCCCAAAACTCTCATGTTCTTCAACTTTACTTAAATTCTTTTGATCACTTTTACGAACTCCGACAACTTTCCTTTAGTGATTTTGTTATTCAACCTCGTAAGTATTTTAAACTTCTTTGATTTTGAATTTATAGCTTCTTCATTTTCTGACTGGGGACTTGAAAATCAGTCATGTAGCTTTTGAGATGGGGGTTACAATAACCGGTCAACCTCGTCCAAGCCATTAGGGCTAGTCAAAGTGTTTTTCCCACTATGAAGGGACGAGTAGATTATGATGTGGGTAGGGGAAGTCAAATTTCTTCAAATGTAATCGCAACTGACCTTGTAGTTATAAGGGAGAAATATTGCATTCTCTATAGCATTGAACTCCTAGCCCCCTCTACTGATGAGTGAGCTTGCTTTCCTAGGTATATGTCTCTGTCAGTGAGTTCCTTCTGAAGGGGAACTTCATCTGCTCCTTCATCTTTTCTTTAGAGTCATACGGGCTAGCATCTATCCAACTCATCCCCAATGAATGGGCCCAACTAATGGAGACTTATTTATTGTGGAAGGAGACCACACTTAGTGAGGATATGCCCCTCCATGTCTTCTAATCCAACTTCCAACTTAGGGTCCTAGGTAAACGGGATTCCAAGTGTTGGTACTCCTTATGTCCATAGGGGCCCCATACCTTTTCTTTTCCATCAAAGGATAGAAAAAAACTTGGTTTGGGTAGGGGCAATGGAAGACATGTGAGGGTGACAATGTTCCCTATGTGACAGTCCTAACCAATTATTACAAAGCTAGTGAGTGTTTGCTTTTGCAGTTTCATGTTTATTAACTTGTGCATTAGCTCTAACCCCCTTGCTGGATTGGTTGATCGCTTCTAGTTATCCCAAGCATAGTTGGGTGTTATAGAGGACATTTACCTTCGTCTTCTATCTTCTTGGGAGTTTGACTATTTAATTAAATCGAAGTGGTTCTTTGAGAAGTTCTGCTTAATGGTCATGAGAGGTAACTTCTTAGTGTGAATTTTCTTTAACTGTTGGTGGGTAGTTTGTACTGACTCTCTATTTCTTTTGCGGAAAATTTCGAAAAGGTAAGACATCCCTGACATGGCCTCCATCTTTGCTGCCACCTTCACTACCTAGAAGAAAGGGTTTAAGCGCTCATCTGATGTAGCAAAATAGGTGAGGGACCAAGTAGAAAAGATCAGCAGGGAGGCTGTTGGTCGAGAAAGAGAAAGACGACCTCCTGTCAAGGATAAAGGGAAAAACAAAGTGGAAGACGTCCCAAGAAGAACTATACATTCTCCTCTACCAGAGAAGAGGGTCAATGGTCAGCCCACCACTTCGCTCTAAATTCCCAACAGGAGGAAAGAAGTTCCAACAGACGGAAGAGTGCGAAGTAGCCTTGCAAAAGCTGAAGAAACACTTGGGACATGCTCCCCACTTCTCTAAGCCTAAGATTGACGAGCCTCTACAACTGTACTTGATAGTCACCATCGATGCCATCAGTTAGATGTTAGTAAGGGTGGAAGATGACCACCAACTACTTATTTATTATGTAAGCAAAACACTTTTGATAGTAGGAATTCGTTATCCAAACATGGAGAAGCTGGCTCCCACACTAGTGACCGCTTCCTAAAAATTGAGGCCATACTTCTAGGCCCACACCATACAAGTGCTAACCAGCTTTCCACTAAATTTAGTGCTTTAGAAGCCTGACGCTTTAGGAAGAATGATAAAATGGGTTGTGGAACTTAGTGAGTTTGACATTGTGTTTAAGATGAAATATGCCATCAAAGGCCAAGATTTAGCAGATTTGGTGGCAGAGTTCACCCACTTCCAAAAAATAGAATAAGAAATGGAACCTACCGAACCTCTTACCTAGAATCTATTTGTTGGTGGCTCCTCTGGATACATGAAATTTAGGGTAGGAGTGGTCTTAGTTAGCGTTGAAGGACTTAATCTCAATTGTACTGTGAGGTTCGGATTCTACCAACAATGCAGTAGAATACGAGGCGCTTTTAGCTGGTCTCAGATTGACTAGGAAAATGCAAGTAAAGAGGCTAACTGTCAGCAGTGGCTCTCAGTTGGTAGTAAGCCAAGGTAATGGTAGTTTTCCGGCTAGGGACAAGAGCATGGTCGTATATCTGAAGTTTGTAATGGAACTTGTTCCATCCTTTGAAAAGTTCAAGTTGGCTCAAATCTCGCGAATGGAAAATGCCCATGTTGATGCTCTTTCAAAGGTAACAAGTAACAAAGATTCCAAAATGCTTACTGTCGTGCCTATAGAATACCTCTCTATACCCTCCATTGCTAAAGGTGAAAAGGTGATGTGGGTCGAAAATCATCCTCCATGGATGCAACCTATCATAGCATTCCTCAAAGATTAAGCATTGTCCTCTGACAAAGAGAAGGTGTAGAAGCTCAGAAGACGAGGTGTACATTTTATTTTTTACGATGATGTTTTGCATAAGCGAAGTTTCTCCCTACCCCTACTCCGATGCATGGGTGGAGAGCAGGCTACCTACGTGCTTTGAGAAATTCATGAAGGGGCTTGTGGAAACCGTGCAAGAGGATAGGCTATGGCACAGAAAGTGTTGAGGTAGGGATACTATTAGCCTACTTTGAAAAATGATGTACAATAGTTTGTGAAAAGGTGTGTCACACTTCGCGACAATACAAAGACAACCCTCTTAGGAACTAAGTGTTGTCTCCAACCCTTGGCTTTTTGTTAAATGGAGGATTGATCTTATAGGACCCCACCTAAAGGAAGGGGCAATGCCAACGCAATCATCACTATTGATTATTTCACGAAATTGGTTGAAGCTGAACCTCTAACCAAAATTACATAAGCGAACACTTCCAAGTTTTGTGGAAAAATATTACATGTCGATTCAAAATTCCCCATTCAATTGTCTCAGATAATGCAGATAATGGGCGTCAGTTTGATAACAAGAAGGTCAGGGACTTACGTGAGAAACTAGGAATCAAAAATCATTTCTCCACTCCCCACCATCCTCGTGATAACAGGCAGGTAGAAGTGTCAATTAAAAACATCAAATGCACGCTCAAGATGAAATTGGATGCTTCCAAAGTGGCTTAAGTGAATGAGCTATCCGAACCACAAGAGGATGGCTACAGGAGAAACTCTTTTTTTTTCATGGTTTATGAAACAAAGACAATGAGCTAAGTTGGAGTAGGTTCACCCTCTCCTCGTCGCTTATAGTTCAATGAAATATTTAATGACGAGTTGAGGATGTGAGAACTTGATTTCCTTGATGAAAGGATGAATGAATCCCAAGTTAAGTTAGCTACCTACCAATGAAAGTTCGGTACTACAATTCTAAGGTCAAGAAGAAGTCATTTCGTGTGAATAACCTTGTATTGTGAAGAGTATTCATATCCTATAAAGAGCTAGGAGTAGAGACTCTTGGTCCCTACAGTAGGGTCCCTACCGCATTAGAGAAGATGTTCGACCTGGAACCTATAGGATTGAAATTTTGGATGGAAAGTCACAACCTCATCTCTAGAATGCAGAGTACACGAGGAGGTAATATCAATAGAAGTGTGAATGCTCAATTCGTGTACATATTGTTTAATTCAGTAAAAGTATCCTTGTTAAAATACTTGAAAGAAAGGTATCTCCTAGTGACAAAGGTCCTGGGAGAAGTCTCTACATGATGAGTCACCCATCAGGTAAGGAAGTGCGGGCACCTCGACGAAGAGATGGATCCCAAATGGGACCACACCCTTACTCGTAGAGGTGGATATCACATGCCCCCCAATGACAAAAGTCATGGAGAAAGCCTCAGTATGGATGAATCATTAAACCCCATGCTCAGGAAAGATAAAGTAAAAAGGGAAAAGTATACGAACTTATAACACGTACAAATTTTTAGCAAAGCAAGTTTTAATGAAGGTTGAAGTGAGTTAAAAAGCACTAACGTATACAAAATTCAGCAAGTATTCAAAAACTTTTTTAGACAAGATATAAACAAGAAATTTCATGCATTTATTGAAGATTGTTACATTGGGGCGGAATTTATTTATAATGGAAAAATAAAAAAGAAATTACAAAAACCCTAAACTAAGCAAGTGGGGGAATAGGTGCTAGAAAAAAGGGACAATGGCTTTAGGGCCAATTGCTTCAAATCGTCTCAAGTCTCATCATCTTCTAATTCAATTACGTGGCTACCATCAACGGGGTCTGAGGCTCCGTTTTCTCCAAAAACTCTGACCTCAACTTCGAGGTTCTGAAAGCTTGTGAGTGCATCTCGATCCATTCTACAATTTCAATGTATGCATACCTCCGCAAATACTTACCAAAGCATTTGTACTCCTTCGTTATTTAGAAATTAGCAATGTACTACCTTACAGCATCATTATCGATATACTAGGCTTCACCTCTTGCAGTCTTTGCCTCTTCCGTCAAGCTAGAGACTTTGGAGCTAAGTTTTCCCACCTGCTACTTTGAGGCATCATTCTCCTTATTGGATCTTTCCAACGCCTCAGTAGCTATTTTCTAATGGGCGTCGAGGGTTTCCACTTTCTTGGTAAGAGAAACTACCTCACTTTAGTTATCATAAACTTCTTTCTTCAAATTTTCAATTTATGCTAAAGCAGAAGCAAGCTTCATGGCCTCTTCAGCGTGTTGCTTTCTGGTGACCTCAACTTCAGACCTGGCTTTTATAGCCTCCTTCTCCTCCTGGGATACCTTATTTGAAAACTCCTTATTCTTTTTCTAAAGGTATTTAAAGAGGACTTCAGCCTTTATAGCGACCCTGAATACTCTCCCTTCCTGGCTCACCATGGTGCACCATGGTGTTAAACATGTCTACCAAGTCACTGGTCTCCAGAAGGTTTGCCATTAAACATGTCTACTAAGTCATTGGTCTCCAGAAGGTTTGCCACCTATCTATCCAGTATTTATGAAATGTGGCAGTTGTAGTCTGAATATTTAAAGGAAGCATGGATAGAGCCTCTGAGGCCAGTTCGTCATTCTTTTAAGATAGGGAGAGCTTGGTGCAAGGGGTTGCATTCGAAAAAGTTATTGAGTCGCTCGAGGTTCTTCTCCTCTTCGGCGGTTATTGCCTTAAAGGCTCCTCAACAGTTGGCCTATTCTGCCTTC
Source organism: Fraxinus cuspidata (assembly GCA_903798385.1). NCBI lineage: Eukaryota > Viridiplantae > Streptophyta > Magnoliopsida > Lamiales > Oleaceae > Fraxinus > Fraxinus cuspidata. Next base: position 8,859 of record CAIGRP010015758.1, read on the forward strand.
CCTTGGCTACAGCAATGGAGGCTTGGGACGACCTCATTTCGATCAGGGCTTTAATCTTTTCAGAATTGGCCTCTACGCCCATTTGGTTAACCATGTAGCCCAAGAACTTTCCCGAGCCGACTCTGAATGCGCACTTGAAAGGGGGTTCGATCTCATTCTATACCTTTGTAGTATTTGAAAGGATTCGTCGAGATGCTTCAAATGATCATTTACTTTCATTACTTTCACCAACATATCATCTACGTACACTTCCATTTTCATTCCAATAAGGCCTACGAACATCTTATTAACAAGTCTCTGATATGTGGCCTTAACTTTTTCAAACTTAAGGGCATCTCTTTAGAACAATAGAGACCTTTGTTCGTTATGAAGGGCATTTGCTCTTCATTAGTTGGGTACATTAGGTTCTGATTATAGCTTAAATAGGCATCCATGGAGCTCAGTAGTTCGTGTCGTGTCAGGCAGTAGAATCAACAAGTTGATCTATACGTGGAAGTGGAAAGCTATCTTTGGGGCAAACCCGATTAAGATTGGAAAAATCTACGTATACCTTCTACTTGCTATCTTGCCAATCATATTCTCATGTCTCCAAGCAAAGACATCCAAGTTTTCACGTAAGAAGGGTTTCAATTTTTCCTTAGCCTTTGTTGTCGTTCCTTTCTAACCTACAAAGATTTGAAAGGGTCGTAGAATCTATTGGAAAACTCTCCAACTCTTCCATCGGGGCTTTTCGAGGCTGGCAATCAATGATGCGAGGATCTAGTTCATCAATTTTAACTACTTTTTCAGCAGTTCTCCCTTCTTCTAGGGCTGTTATCACTTCAAATGCTTCTATCATTTCGACATTTTTCCCTTGTTCAGGGAACTGTCCTTGTTTAGGGGCATCATTAATGTCCATAACTATCAAAATTACATTGACTTCCCTAGGTTCGGCCATCTTGATAGAGTTCAAATAGCACTCTCTTAAACTCATTTGGTTGCCCCTAACAGTGGCAATGTTATTCTCAATAGGGAACTTCATATGCAAGTGGTGAATGGATGTAACAACTTAAAGTTCATTCAATGCTGGTCTTTCTAGCACCTCATGGTAGGTAGAATGTATGTCCATTACCAATAACTCCATAAAATGATGAGCAGTAAATGGTGTTGTCCCCATCTCTACTGCTAGAGTAATTTTTCTCATTGGGATGATATTATTACCAGTGAAACCATATAAGGGAGAGCTCATAGGAGTTAACCCATGGTCCACTTCCATTGTGTCAAAGGTTGCTCCAAATATGATATTGATCGAACTTCCCTTATCCACTAGCATTCTTTTAAGGCCATTTCATGCTATAGTGACCTTTACCACCGGGACATCGCAATGTGGATAATTTAAGCCAACTGCATCTTCTTGTGTGAAAGTAATAAGTTGAACCCCTCTCTCAATTGAGAGTCGACTGTTGTTGACTATGAAGCTTGCCATTTAGGATCCCTGGATTCCCTTATATAGTTCATTTGCCAACCACATTATCTTGTGTGAAAGTGATGAGTTAAACCCCTCTCTCAGTTGAGGGTTGACTGTTGTTGACTATGAAACTTGCCATTGGGGGATCCCTAGATTCCCGTATATAGTTCATCTGTACAGTTTTACTCTCCCTTCCAACACATGGGCCTCTAAAGATGGTGTCAATCTCTCAAATAGGTTCACGACCAATGTTAGCTAGAGGGCTCATCCTTCACCTTCGACCTTTTCTAGGCCCCTTCCCGTCATTTTCTCATCTTCGAAGAACGTCATACTGAATGGGACGACTAGCCTCAACCTCCCTAGGTTGTCAATCTTGCATGGGAGGTGCATATTCTCCTAAGAGCATGTTCCTTTTTTGATTACTTGATTGCGGATGCAAGGTAATGTCCTTATAATCAATTGTATTATGGATGTAGGAGTTATGGTAAGTGCAGTACACTTTTTCCATTGGGAAAATTGTTGGCCGGACCTTTCTTGGTTTGCCTCAACAGTAGGATTGACTTCCTCATAAGCTAAAGCTGGTACTGTAGTCGATGTTGTTGTAGCCATGCATGCCCTAGGTTGAGAGTGGAGACTGTCCGACCTGGTGTTCCATCAAATGGGAGGTGGGACCTCTTTCTCGTTGCCTTTGAGGAGGTGGAAGTCCCCGGTTGGCCCTATTGTAGTGATCTTTCAATTTTTCATTGATGATTTCGCGCCTTATGATTTCTAGTAGGGCTTTATAATTGATAGGATCCTTTTTTTGCACGTCTCTCCAAAATAGAGAATTCATGTCTAACCCTCCTCTCAGGTTGATAGTGTCTCTTTATCGCTTTTTGCATACAATAGGTCATTTCATCAGTAAAACAAGTCAAAAAGCTTTTCAATGACTCTTTTTGCTTCTGCCTCATGTCATCGAGGCGCTATAGTTGTCCTTCGCCTTCCTTGCTTGTTGCAAAGCGCTTAAGAAAGACTTTCTGGAAATCGACGAACTTCTGATACTTCCTTCTAGAAGCCTAGTGTACCACACTTAAAGTGCTCCACTTAGGGTCAAGTGGAAGGCTCTACATATTATAATATGAGTTGAACCCCTTAGGTTCATGTGTATTTTGAAGCTATTGAGGTGTCTCACAGGATCTCATCTTCCATCATAATTGGAAAATTTAGGAAGCATAAAGTGGCTTCGGGTATAGCATCCCTAATTTCCTGGGAGAATGGAAAATTGTCATCATCCTCGTCGAGGTCGCAAGACCTTTGTCGTTCGTCAAAGTCCTCATCTTCTCTGACTTGAGGTCTCTAATGTGGTTGGGAGGGTCCTGCTTGATTCCTGACTTGTTCTACCCTCCTTTGTTGCCTATTCCTAGGTGGAAGGTTCTGAGACAAGTTGCCATTAAAAGGTTCATTTTGTCTTTCGAACTGAGGTGGCCCATATTGGCTATTTCTAAGTGCAAAGAAAGGTTGAGCCTGCCTATTTCTAGACCTTCTAGAGCTTATCTTGTGGAAGACACTTACGGATCTTTGAGGCATATGTTCCGATTCGTAATTTGGGGAAAAGTTGAATGGAACCTCATTAAGTTGGTTAGTGGCATAGTTGGTGGATGTATCAACCTCAACTTCCATCTCTTGAGGGGCCTCTTCTCTGATGTAACATTGGACTTCCTCTTCACCATGTTAGTAATTTCCTTACGGAGGGTCATGAAAGAAAGCATTCCCTTAAGCTGTGTATGGGGGAACTGAGTATCCTTCCTGGTTCTACATGTTCTTAAGCAGCTCATGCATGGTAATATTCTGCTGGGTAATTTCTCTCATGTTTGCAGCCATTGAAGCCACATCCTTGGTGAGCCTAGCAGCTATACTGGACCTACCTTTTGATATGCCTCACCAGTGTTGCTGATGAAATCCATGGCGAGTTGCTGGAACAGCATGTTAGGGTTACCCTTCTTTAGGGAGTTCTCTAGCTCTCCGAGGAGCTGACTTTTCATTGTCAGAACTCATGGTAATGTTTTCTGTCCAATAGCAACTTGATTTTTTTCTATGCAAATGATATTCCTTTTTTTTTTCAAGGAGTGTACTAGAATCCAGCAAGCGGTTCATCTTAAAATATTTAATGGTCTTTCTTCAAGAATAATCTCTTTTCTTCAAAGGCAAGAAACTCCCAAAATATATCTCCTTACCAGCTTTTTCCATGGGTTTTTTGTGGTTGAATGTACGATTTTCCACTGACGGTGCTGCTGACTCCATTTTCTGCAATGTTTACTTGGACAATAGATGTCGGGTCTGCTCGCGTCCACGCAAAAAAAATTCCAACACGTTTTGAGCGGAGATCCGGACGGAGAGAAGATGTCATTTATAGATGTGGGAATGCTTTTACGACGCTAGACAAAGTTGTTCAAGTACCTACAATATAATCAAAGATGATTGCATATAAACAAACAATCTTAAACAACTCAACCAAAATAAGAACAAATTAAATAAAAGCAAATAATATGGAATGAGCAAGAGAGAAAACCGAATCTATTTTTAAGTGTGAAGAATTGCATTGGGAACAAATATTACAAGAGTTGCTTATTTATAGAGTCCTAACCAAAGTGTTTGCTGTTGTATGGGACCTACATGGCCTTATCTCTCAGAAGCTTTACATCACTCAATCTGCTACGCATTTAATATATTCAACCACCCTACACTCTAAGTTGACAATTCTGACATTCATTATCAGAAATGGTACATCAATCATTCCCAAAGATTGCCTGTAGATCCTCTAACAGACAGCAAGGGCTTTAGCCAAAAGAAGCTTCGAATGGAGCAAGGGCTTCGGCCAAATGGGAGCTTCGGAACGAACGGGATCAGCTTCTTCTTTGACTTCTCTATTTTGATTGATTGGGTCTTTGTTGACTTTGTCAGATCTGACTATATGTCTCCATGTGGATTACATCGTGGTCTACACTAGGAGCTTCGGTGGCGAGACATAACAGATACAGTAACAAAAGTGTAGGTGGCAACAAATAATTGAATGGAAAAATTAACCGTGTTTTAAACGGTCTAATGATAGAATGTTATTTGGTATTATGTCAACTTGTTTGTCAACCTATTTGGCACCCTAGCATGATTGTATTTACTTTCTTCTTTCTTTGGCTCCTCCTCTTGCTTATCTTTAGTTTCATACTTAGCTAGTAATCTTTTCTTCAACCATGGCAAACAATAATCGGGTCAAAGTTTCGTCAATTCAGTATTATCTGTTTTATAACTTGCCATTAATTACCACGAACACCGATAATTTATGCAAATTTTCGCTATTAAACTTAAAGCACGATAAAGAAAGTTTAGCTCCTGTCTGAGTCTTAACAGTCAAAGAGTGGACAGCGAATGCTGCTCCATGACAAAACAAATTTTATGAATATTTTGTAAAATCTTGCACATGCATTTCATTCTATAATGTAATAATAGTACTCTACTTTTTACAGAACCGTCATAAAATAAAACAAGGTTATTCTAAACAAAAGTTGTATTCCTTAATAGACAGAAGAATTAAAAAGGAGGGGTGCAAGGAAAGAACTCGACAGTCACCAGTGAGCAAGAGAATCACGAGGTCATGCAACAGCCTGATTTTCTTGCACTAGGATCAGAATTTTGACCAGGGACAATGATTCTAGTACCCTTCAAAGATGCGGACTTCGCATAATCCAATCCATCACCAGCAGTGAGGGAGTTCTTGTTTATGATCCGGTATATTTCTGTCAGAATGGTCATAAATGCGCTTTCAACATTAGTCTTCTCGAGCGCTGATGTCTCCATAAAGTATAAATTCTCTCTTTCAGCGAACTCTTGGGCATCTTCTGTCGGAACTGCTCGAAGTGTTCCTAAATCACACTTGTTGCCAATCAGCATTATAACAATGTTCTTATCAGCATGTCCCCTGAGTTCCTCAAGCCACCTAGCCATGTGATCAAAGGATTGACGTTTTGTCATGTCATAGACCAACATCGCACCGACTGCACCTCGGTAATAGGCACTTGTTACTGCTCTGTACCTGAAACATAAAATTTTTCTAAGGCCCGACAAGGTCAAATGTTAAATAAATCTAAAATTCAGAGTGAAAGCACAAATTGCATCTTGCAATGTCTGTGCTCAAAAGTAAGCAGTCAGATCTTTCAAGCAGCCACTCATATTCTTATAGCGTATTCAAATAAACATTGTTTGCCCGTCAACTAGAAGAGTAGCATTTAAATATTCACTATTTTACTAACCAATTAACAGTGGCACTGCTCCAATTGATCTACATCACCCAGAAAACATAAATAATATTCCCAAGTTGTTACCAGTGCAGAATTGCGCATAATGTTAGATCGGGATAGATCATGGAACCAGCAAATTCGATATTTAACAAACCATGAAACTTCATAAAAGCATGATGCCTTTTTTAGAACATCAGTGCCAGGATTATCTTTATCTGTTAAGCCATCAGACATTTCTTATTGATTTCGGGTCTTTTAAGATATTTGTAACATAGACAAACACAATCATGAATGTTAACTGAAGGGAAACCAAGACTCTTGCAAAATAATCTTCCATGGATTGAGACATACATCAGTAATTTCTTCCATATTCCCAATCATACATGAACTCCGCTGGGAGGAGAATTAAGTATAATCTGGGGCAGCCAAAGATAATGAATGACAGAAAATCTTAAACTAATTATAGAGAGAGTATAGGTGGTGGTGAGATTCAAGAAAGGAAGACAGGAGTAATGCATTGCTCTGCTTTCCATTCAACATCCAACTGCATCTTAAAACAATAGATCATATTGAAAAGTACAACTTCGTCTAATGTTGTCCAATCCCTTTATTAGAAGCAACCCTGCCACTACATTCTTGGAATCAGAATTTCTGGCATACGAATTTTTATTAACAGTAAAAAATTTGCAGTTACAAAAAAATTCTTCACCTTCGGACTAAAAATAAAACTAGAATGAAAATGGCACCAGAAAATAACAATAATCAGTATAATCAACAAATTCCAGAAATCTATTTAATAAAAAGGTTAAACGATTAAACTATTCTTGAAGAAGAGGCAGGAAAGGATCAAACCTTTCTTGGCCTGCCGTGTCCCAAATCTGGGCCTTCACCGTTTTATTATCAATGACAAGAGTCTTTGTCTGGAATTCAACCCCAATGGTAGCCTTCGATTCCAAATTGAATTCATTCCTTGCGAACCTAGCCAGCAATTGGGATTTCCCCACTGCCGAATCTCCAATCAATACAATCTTAAATACATAATCAATCTTCTGATTAAAATCCCCATATAAATTAGACATTGCCACCACCCTCTAAATTAAATGCTGTTATTCACCTCCTTTCAACCAATCCTTCAAATATTCTGATTATCAGAACATAACCTTGGAATATCCGAACTTTCTAGCGCTTCAATGGATCGAGTGGGAAAGAAAATGACGATAGAATTTCATGCATAACAGATAATTAGGAGAAAAAAAATCATGGGTAGGGTGAGATTTCACGTAGAGAAGGGAATAAGAATGATAATTGAGATTTGTTTTAGGTTATCAATGTGAAGATTTGTTCATGGTTGGAATTGGAAATTTTGCAAGGAAGAGCATGAAGAAAGATCAACGGCAAGTGCGGGACCCACTAACCGTTTTTGTGCGCAAAGTACCCCAAATTAAAATGTGAAATCATTTTTATTTAAATTTAAGGTAACATCAAACCGTTTTATTTATTTATTTATTTTAATTTTTCTTATTGCCTTCTTTTGAAAAACAATCAAAGGAAGGCGGGAGCTGTTATATTTGGTAGTTCAACAATTATAGAGATATGTAGAATTGGACAAATGTTAATACATTGGAAAAGATAAAAGGGTAGCTTACAAAAATAATCTTAAAATTAGGACCTTTTGAAAAATCATATAAAAAGTATTTTGGAAATAAAAAATACCATATAAATAGTCACTTTAGATATAGGGCAACTTAAAAAAATAACCTTAAAATTATGAATCTTTTGAAAGATCATGTAAAAAATATATTGGAAATAAAACATACTGTACAAAATTAACTGTCGATTTTCTATTAAAACATGATACAGTACAGTGTCACTTTGTTTATTTAAGTATTAAGAAGTGGCACAATATCATCTTTTTTAGTTAACTTCCATTTTTTGACACAATGACACTTTTATTAAAAAGAAATATTACCATTAAAAAAAGTGACATGAATTTCAAGAAAGTGATGTAATATATATATATTTTTAATCATTTTGTAAAATTAAGTGACACAATGTCACTCTTTTATTAAAAAGGAAAAAAAGAAAGTGACGCAACATCGCCTTTTAAGTTAAGTGTCACTTTTATTAAAAATGTGATATTTATTACTAAACAATGTGATAGAAATTTTAAGAAAGTGACAAAAATTTTAAAAAGTGACAAATATTATAAAAATTCAAAAAAATTACGCACACTCAAAAAAGTGATAAAAATTCAAAAAAAAATTACAAAACACAAATTAAACATTGGAATCAATTCAATAAAATGGCAAAAGTGACACAACAACCGTTCATCTTCTTTTTCCATTCAACGTCAAGTATCTTTAAGTCAGACAAAACACCAACCAAAACACTAAACATCTTTAAGTTAATTTACTGTCATTGTCATCGACCAACCCAACCAACTTATTGACTCCACTTAAGTCAAATATTTAAAAAAGTGACAAAAATGAAAAAAGTGAGAAATTGAAAAAAAAAGTGGGAATTTCTTATTACAAAGCCGCAAGAACACCAACACAATTAAAACATCATTGTACTTTAGCATTGAACACATTTACAACTTTTTATAGAAGGGATATCAAGCATGCACAAACGCTCTAATCAGTATGCACTCTTCAAACTATGAAAATCAGTAAAGTAAAGAGGAACAATCTTTATTTGAACAAAAAAATCAAGATATAAATGAAGCTGAGCACAGTACTCTCAGAAATGCTAGTATTTAAGAGATGGAGATTGTCTTCAAGTACAAACATCAACACAGTTGATACAAAATTGTTGCTCCACAAGGGTGGATATCATATTATTTTACAATATACCAGACACTAAATATTAACTTAGCTATTATTCATTTGTACGTAACTAGCTAGACAACCACCCATTTGTCTCTACTTGTTGAAGCGATTTCGTCTTTCTCTGTTGTCCCAGCTCCTAAATCCTAAGGTGCAGCTAAATTGCATCGACAGGGAACCTCATATTTTGTGCAGGACTCAGTATTTCCACCACATTTTGAACTATTTTTTTCCTTCATTGAATTCGCATCAATGAAATACAAGAATTAGTTGAAATAGAATATGACGACAAACATGTTTAAAACAGTTTAAACATAAATTCAAGAAAAATCCACTCACAACATAGTTTAAAATAGTCTAAGCATAAATTTCAAGAAAAATCCACAGATGCACACACACATAAATACAGGAATGTCGTGATCGGGTTTGGTGGGTTCTAGGAGGAGAAGGCGGTGGATATTCATAATCATACCAGTGCTTCTTTCTGGGCACATATCCTATTTCAATTGCCCATTTTCAAGAAAATATACAAGAAAAAAAAGAAAGGAAATCACCTTTAAGCTTTATTACGAGATATTATAACAATAGAAAGGACGATTAAGGTGATAGATGCTTGTAGTGAATCAAGTGCAAGAAGATGAGGTATTGAGTGTTTTTTTACGGGGGAGAAAGGGTATTAATTAGTTTTAGGGTATTATTCTAATTTGTTATTTCTTAAGAGTAATGGGCTTAATTACCCAAAGATAAAACAGGTGCTGAATCATAATTAAGGCATGGGATTAATAGCTCATGCGCGCAAGCATGGACTCAAGCCATGCATGTGCCTACCTAGCTTCTGCAAAGGCAGAAGTCAGAATTCTTAAATCATGCGTGTATAGAAAACTAGGAGTTATGACTGATTTTTTATTTTTGATTCTTGGTATCTTTTCATGATAAAATTCAATTTTTTATGGATGATTGACATTATTTCGTGGCTGTAAATTGAAAACTATAAATAAGTGATATATTTCAATTATTATTACATGAGAATCATCAATCTATATCAATATTAAAGTGTTTTTATTCCATTCATTTTCACATTCAAACCTTCAAACTATTTTTTAAATTTCTAAAGAAAACACAAGTGTTTAAGTGTGTTCTTCTTAAATGCTTGTTCTATCCTACAAATCATTTGCCATGAGTCCTTTAAACACTAAAAACAATCCTAGAGCGGGAAAATATCTTTTGAGGACAGCGATTACACGTACAAGTTTCATTTCTGGTTTTTTGATGTTTCTTTTTGCTATTTTTGTTCTCTTCTCCCTTTCTTACAAATTTTTGTGACAACAATCTCGATATTCTTGGAGAACGAGAGAACCTTGGCTACCATCAAAACCAAGAATCAAGACCTCATAAGGTTGGATCAATTTGATGGAATGAACTTCACCCTGTGGCAAGAAAATTATTCTTACTAACAGCATTGTATCTTCCACATACTTGATTCGAATTGGCACCACTACCAGAATCTACAGATGGAGACTCTAATGTTGTACGGGTTAAAAGACAAAAATGCCAAGAGGATGGATTAATTTATAGGGGTCACATTTAGACTGCACTATTTGACCATCTATACGATTTCTACCCCAACACCACTTCGAAGAAAAAGATTTGGGATGCATTAAAATACAAATACAAATTCAGTGAAGAACTTACAAAGAAATTTCTAATATCAAGGTATTTCGATTTTAAATTGTTGTAGAATATTCCCCTATTTTCTCAAGTGCCTACATTGTAAGTGCTTGTCAACAAATTGAAGGTAGTCAAAATAGATTTTTCGAAATCCTTCCAAGTGGAGCAATCATTGCAAAACTCTCAAAGACTTGGAATGGATATCGAAATAAAATTCTTCATAGTCCCAAAGATTATTATTTGAAACAAATTCAGAAACATTTCTAAATTAAGAAAGAATCGTGGACAAGATATAAGAATGAAAACTCTTTTGATATCATTTCAAAAGTCAATGTCGTGAAAAAGATCGAGCAGTCTAACAAATCAAACACAATGAGATCTTCTGACAAGGACTACAAAAAGCTCAAGAAGTAGCCCAAAGGAGATTGTTTTGTGTGTGAAAAACTCAAACATTGTGTAAAAGAATGTTGGCATCGAAAACAATAAGAAAGAGAGCAAAGTAAACTCTATTGATGATAATAATATTATGGCTATTGTGAATGAAATCAATGTTATCAAAGAAAAAGTTCATAGTTGGTGATATGATACATGTGTAACAATTCATGTATTATATGACAAGTCACTCTTCAAGATTTATCACGAGCCGCCGGAGAACAAGAGATACAAATGAATGATGAAGGTCGTTAAAAAATGGTTGGGAAAAGAAATGTTGATATCATCTTCACTTTCGAAAAAAATTGTTACCTTAACTAATGTGTTACATTTTCTCGACATGAACATGAACTTAGTGGAGATATCCTAGGAAAATAGGGCATTAAAAGTGTTTTGAGTCTGAAAAATTTGTACATCCTGAAATTTGTTGAAAATTGCTATTCTTGTGAAGAAATAGTCAAATTATGTAATGCCGACAATATAAATACAAATAAATTTGATTTTGCTTACTTGATTAACTATTTTACATTATGTCATACTATATTAAGTCACATAGGTGCTAATACAATGAAAATAATATTTAAATATGACATGATTGCTTATTATGTTAATGATGCTTATAAAATAAAACTTATATAGAATTTAAAATGATTAAGAAGTCTTATCATAGTGTACTTAGGATTTCACAAATTTTAGAACTTATTCATACCGTTGTAGGAGAATCTTCAATCACCTAAGAATCGGGCTCAGTATTAACAAATATATAATCAACACTACAAAGTTTAATCCCAAAATCTATGAACCAATATGCCCAATTTTCGGTTGCTTTCGGGTTGCCCACAAAGGGCAAAGTGTGGAGTTTTATTGTAGCCTCAAGATCAGCCACAAAGGCTAAGAAAAGAGATAAAAACAAGGCACTGAAGCAGGAAGTATGAAGCTAAGAAGACAAGAACGAAGCTGTCGTTATCTCTCAACCAAAGGGAGCTAATAAATCCAATTTCACACACACGGTTTAGCAACAGTAATGGGCAGCATATATAAGGCCAAAATGTGGGCTTTAGGGTAAAGCTAATAGGGCCCAATAGGTATCACATAAATGAGTTGTCAACTAAAAGGACATCCAAGGTAATGGGTCAGGTCATGAGTATCACTAATTAAATTAGGCCACTTCAAATTGTCCAAATAAGTTATATGATTGTTTAAACAATTGTAGTGTCGATATACTACCTCAGTCATCTGATCGATATCGACTAAATAAACAACGATCTTACATCATTGCTCGGGAGATCGTTTGACAACAGTTGACCTAACACGTATGGCTATAAATGAATTGATTATAATGTCAACTAGAGGAGGATATACAGGGGCAGATCCAGCACCCGACGAGCCGGGGCGACCGCCCGTGCGGGATCTGCCGAGAAGAAAAGCGAATTAAGATTTATAAAAAATAACTATATATATAATGTGTTATTGTACATTCATTACATAAATCGCGTGTAGATCATTTCGAAGAGTAAGCGCCTTTCCGCATG
>CAIGRP010015774.1:0-15891 GCA_903798385.1 Fraxinus cuspidata
TAAAGCAATTCCCAATAATAATAATAATAATGTGTATTATACAATGAAAGAAATAACTATTTATACTAAAACCCTAAAACCTAGTTAAAATCGAAAATAATTCTAAGAGATCACAAAATATCAAAAGAAATAGAATTTTAACAAAACTAGGAAACTTAAAGAGTTGGATCACATCAGACGAGCTCATACATATATATAAGGTGAGCCCATGAACCGTTAAGATCCATTCATATTGAGAGTTGAAAAAAAAGGCTCATTCATATAAATTCCAATCCATTAAAAGAGAAAGGGGAGGGACCTATTACAAGAAATAAAGACCTAACCTATGCAGTAGCATCTTGACTGGGCTCTTCCTCAACACTCACCTCTTCCACTGAATCCTCTTATTCGACAACATGAGTGGAAAGGTCATCTATTAGAAACTCGCCCCTTAGGGAAGAAAGATCCAGCTGGGGATGCATCACAGCGAGCCTACCAAAGACTTCATTGTAAGCGACCCTCCTCTAATATATATCGAGGCCATCGTACTCCACCGTCTCATGGAAATGAGCAACATAATTGTTAACTACAGCTTCCCCCGCCCCGTACATCTGCTGCTTCAGACCGGCCACCTCAGCCGTCAACCCTTCAAATTGAGTCCTCAGCTCCCTCTTCTCCTTATATAGCCTCCAAGGCAAACGAAGAAATCCTCTGGAGCTTGTCAGGGTTCTCTACTCGCTTCATCAAAGCATTCACCTCGACCTTACAAAGGCGGATTTCATTTTTCAATTCACCACTCTCCTTAGTAATTACATCCACCATTGACTCTGCCTGCTTAACCTTGGAGGCCTCCATGGCTTCATTGGTTGAAGATGCCTCAACCTTGGCCTTAGTTAGTGCTGTCTGGCATCCTTTGCCTTAGCAAGGTAATCTGTATTGAGGCCCTACAGTCACCTCAGCTCCATTTGAACGTTTAAAAAGAATCCTTGGGAGCGAGCCTGCAGGTCTCGACGTACGAGGAATACTTATCGGTCCAATATTTGTGATGTATCCTCATAGCCCCCTGAACCTCGAAGAGAAGCATCTCCATCACTGTGGAGGAAATTTCAGCCGACCTCCCCCCAAGGAAATTCTGAGCTTTTCCTTCGGAGGACCTCCTTCCCACGCCTCCGTTTAATGAGGTCAACCTCATCCTCTACCTCCTCCTCCTCCTCTATCATTTGCACTGAAGATATGGGTTCTGCTATAATGGGTCACCAGAGGGACTCCCATATGGTTATTTGGCGTTTGGGGGGATGGGGAGGCTCGATGTTCTTTGTCAAAACTAACATCCTTTTTGGTGGCTTCTCCACAGAAGTTTCTCCTTCTTCCCATTTTTCCCTTTTTCTCCCTTCTTCTCTAGAGGAGGCGGAGGGTTGGCTTTTGAAAGGCGAGCCAGCTTGTCGCGCTGGCTCCTTGTTTGGCTCTTATTAGATAAGGGTTCGACTCACTATACTCGTGGTACTGGGTCGGCACGGTGATCTCTAGGACCACATCTCCCTCCAATGTTTGCCGAGACCCCTCACCTAAAACCATGAAGATTTCCAATTTTTAACAGAGGTCGAGGTCCCCCAGAGAAAGGGAGAATGCGGGCCCTGGGGATTCATGCAATACCACCCCTTACAATCAATCCCCCTACTAGAAGCTCGGGGTTGAAAAAGGGTCTAAAAAACATGCAAAGGCATATCCTCCCCAAGAGTGACCTCCTTCCAAAGAAGAAAGGCCCCGCCAATTGGCTCCACGCGTTCGGCACTTAGCTTTTAATTTTCCCAGGGTGAAGAAAAAGGAAAAGTAGTAGGTTTTCAACCTTATATATGCGTGATAAATGAACCCTCACCGTTAGATCTTTCTCCACCTTAATCTGGGCCATCCACCTTTAATCTGACCTGTCACGACGATTCCAAAGGGCGCTTCATCAAAATTCAAACCAAGGGCCTAGATAGCGTCGTGCTGAACATACCTTATAAATCTATGTAGACCCTGCCAAATGTAATGTATCATCATCATTACGCATTAAATGCACACGTAGCCCGAGCCTAGAAACCTTGCCACGCCTCCCAACTGTCCTCATTGGAAATCAGTGTCTCCTACAAATCATTATGGCACACCACTGGCAACCTCTAATGGAAGCCTTATCACATGCTTCATCTCTCAAAGAGGCTCGGTAGAACCTCCAATGGCCTCGCTTAGCATTTTAAAATCTTGTCACAGACTTCATCTCCAAAAAAAGCTCGACAAATTCTCTAATGGCCCCACGCAACACTTTTTAGCCCTATAACGGCATTCAACTATCAAATAGGCTCGACCTTTACCTCCAGAGCCTCGTTATGTACCCATCAACCCCCGTCGCTAGTTTTAGTTAACCAAGTCATCTTCTTTAAGACTAGCAAGACCATGCTCAAACTTGGACTTCGGGGACTGTTGTTACTCATATAAATAATTTCTCCCTACGTGGCGTATTTAAGGGGCCCTACCTTATGTGGCGACGTGGACGACCCTATTGTGAGCAGGGGCGATAAACTCTCGTATGAACCAAAACTCGGCCGAACCCATTTGAATAGACCCCTGTGTAGGAGTCGGTTCAAGCGAGGCGATGGAGAAATCCCTAGCCGATCTTGTGGAGAAGTGATTGACAAGACATTTCACTGTCAATGCCGCCTCTATACACCTACACAGTCAAATCCCACTTGCATAAACTAGGGCTTGTAGATGTGTGAAGGGTCTTAGCATTTAATACCCTGATTGATGCGTGTAACAAGAAGGGCTAGTCAATCAAATGAAGCCACGTGACTTATTGTCAAACTGACTATACTCAAGTATAAAAGCCTACACTTAGTGTCATTTAAGGTTAATGTAAGTTTGGACTCTCTATCCAATATTCTTGCTGCATACTTATTCTACCCAAGACCGACCCCTCTTTTAAGGAGATTCAGCTTACGAGAACGCGAGCAGCTTTGGGGATCTGTTAGCCACGTCATTGATATAATTTTTGAGATCAACAGATCTAATCTAGTATTATTTTATATAAATTACAAGAATAATAATAGAAAAATATTATCCAGATCGTAAAATAATTCAAGATCAATATCCAAGTCCAATTTTGAAATCTTCAATTTCTTGATGTAATTGACTTTTAATTCTTGCTAAGTTTATCTTCTTGCTCAAAATATAGAAATTTGCATCATGTTCTTGATGAATTTGATGATATAATTGTGTATTAAGAGGCTAGAGAGAGTTCCTCCAATGGATTCCCAAGTTTGGTATTTATAGAAGTTCAAAAATCAAGTCCAAATCGTGAACAAATTCAATTAAAGAAGAATTTCAATCATAGTCAAAAATTGAAAACCTAGTCCCTGGAAAATGTATGTACACGTATGTCGGTATACCCTTTGCATGCACCCTGCTTAGCTCGCTACCTGTCAAGTCATTTTGGCACCCGTCTTCTTCTGCTAACGCGAGGGAGTGCTACTCTAGAATTTTTACAGTTTAGTCCCCAGCTTTCTTCTAGTATGCATTTTGAATCATTTTTTGGTATATTTTTCATTCTTCAACTTTCGATTGCTTCCAATTAAGTTCAAGCATCCTCCAATTGTCGATATTAAGTCCGAAAAAACAATTGGAAGCGTGTTATTTGATCCCGAACTTTAAATTTCTTTCTTTTCGCCCCTTTGTTGCTCCTTTTTTCCAATTCAGCGAATTTGCATCGAATTTTACCTAAGAAACGAAACATAGCTATTAAAATTAATAACGATTAACCTCATTTAACGACCCATATAAGTATACAGAATACACTTATCATTTACACACTGATTGAGAACTAAATCACGTTGTTGATTCAATAGTGCTCTCCAAATTCAAGAGAAAGGCTGAGAACTTCAAATTCACGAGGAGATTCAATAGCATTAATTGGAAGCCATTCATCATCAACAATATGTGTTGGCAAGATAAAAAAAAAAAAAAAGATCAAATAATTCAAAGGAGAGCTTGTAATAGTGCATTTAAGGAAAATAGGTTGCATCACAATTTTTAGTAGAAGAAGATTGGGCCTTCTGAATTAAGAAGATGATAAATGTCTAGGGTTGAAGCCAAAAGACTAATCGACAACATATTTTAAATAAGGTAAAAAGTTTAAACAACATAATATTACAATAAGGGTGTGTTTGATTGTAAACATGGAACTTGCATGAGAAAAAGTAAGTAAGTGACAGGCAATTAAGTTGTCTAGAACTTATTTGCTTGAGAATTGTCAATTAAATATGTTGAATTGACTTAATTTTCAACCTATAAAATGTTTTTTTTTTTTTCAGAAAATTGAATTATTGGAAGTGTGAATTGCCTAGAAAATAAAAACCTACCACCCAAAAAAAAATTTGTTTTCTTTGTTTTCAAGAAAAATAAGGTCACGTGATAAACTTTTGGATAATATCTTCCACGAAAAAAATGTCAATTGAACACTCTAAAAGTAAGAACTTTGGTGGGAAGATGACATTTTATGTCAAACCCCTAATATTAAAAAGGTTGTGATATTCTATATATTTCCATTTTGCCTCCTATACTTCATTCTTTGAAAATGCTATATAATGACTTTATTATCAATATCTATCTAACATAATATTCTCAATATAAATACATGACTAAATTGTCATTCATTGATCTCCAAAAGAAACTTTATTATGTTTTAATTAAAAAAAGATGGTTGATAAAGTGAAAAAAAAACTCGTTTAAATGCCGGCCTGACTAAAACTTCGGGTGATTATAAAGATTTTGAGAGCGATGCTGTGGAATTAGGAAATAAATATACAACGATCTACAAACTCATTGGAAGAATATCGTGAATGGGTAAAGAATTCTAAAATGCTGGATTGTGTGCCAAAAAGGTGTAGTTTTTGTTGATATGTTTGACATTTTACGTGTTGTTTAACAAAAAAATTTCATTATTTATGTATTTTGTGAATGTTGCATTATATTATTTAATTGAACAAGCAATTAAGTGCATTTAGTCATTTTGAGATAATATATGGGCATGATTGGTGAAAGATGATGTGACATAACTTATCTTTTGATAAAAAAAACACTATTTAAATTCACTCAAAATGCATTGGAAGACCATGTGTTAGAATTTGATTTTAAACAAAATTAAATTCTATATGACCGCCTCATAAGTAAATCTTAAAAGGGAATCATGAAACTAAGCATAAGATAGGGATTCATTCATATAGCAATGAGTGCAATCAATTGACATGATCAAATATCTCGACATGCTGAAAAATCGAGAGTAAGCAAAATAGTGTGAATTTATTCACATTAGGAAATCATCACCCTAAATAAGCGTTAAATAAATTATCTTAATTACTTTCTATTTAAATGTGGACTTATAGCTATTGAAGATATTTTTAAATAAATATCCCTCTCTAGCAATTTAAACTTTAGATTATATAGTTACATGGTATTAGAGCTAGACTAAAATACTTGGGTTCAAGTTTACTGCGCCCATTTACTGAAAAATTATGCATGTATTAGGCTTTGTTCAAAAACAAAACCTGCCTTATAAATGAAGGTAAGATTCAAATAATTACACGTGGACCCTCTTTAATGGTTATACTTTTAGATGAGATAGTAAACACATATTGGTCTAATGCTTGCTCGAAGTACCACAATAGCATCATCCGGTACTGCTTGCTGCACATACCTTTCGCACTACAACATCTTGCCTCAATTTGTCCACTACGTGACATTGTTTTGCAACCATGTGTTCAACTAAAGGAACCTCATGACAGGACTTTAATCCTACGTCAATGCACTTGAATTAGTATATGAAGATAATGAGTAAGTCCTTGATAGCTCATTCAACTTACATTACTTCATGATTGGTGAAGCCTGTGAGGCACAACGACTACTATATAGTAGCTTCAGGGAGCGAAACACTACCAATCATTGACTTCCTAGCTAAATGCGCCAAATCTATATGAGGATTTTAGACACTCACTCAAGATGCATAAAGTTAGACCTTTTGTGCGGCCCCCAGAATCCTAATGTTATTGCTCTGTGTTCAAGTTGGTCGTATAGTTGTCCTCTAGCGTTGGAAAGATTGTCTAATGTGTTCGGTGAAATCCCGCTAGTAGCGGTAGCAATGGGCAGAGTAGAACCGGTTCGGCCATATTGCCTACAAGCTCGCTTATGCTCATCACGAGCTCGGCTCGTGGCTCATTCGGAACGAGCTGACGAGTTTATACCCCGCGAGTTCCCTTTTTTCATTTAAGATAAAACCCTCCTCATTTTTTCAAGTTTGGAATCGGTTACTTAAATTTCGAGTAGACGAAGTTATAAATTGTACATAAACAACTTATTACGTGTATAATTGTTTTTTAAAAAAACGATATTATATAATAACAAATTTTATTAATATGGTTAAATTAAATCACTTACCTAATGAAATGCAATGTCAACATATTTATCTTGTAGTCGAAAATGAGCGTTTTGCCAATCTTTCAAGTACATTAATGCTTCCAAAATATCTTCTTTTAGTCAACTCTTGAGCTCGGACAGAACCCTTTTACCTGCACTAAAGGCAAACCCCGAAGTTATAATGCTAACCGGAAGTGTTAGTAGGTTTTTTGCAATCACGGAAACCACTGGCCATCGTAGTTCGTACTTTCGCCAGAAGTCAATTACTTCTTCTATTTTTTTTTAATTGATGCATTATTAGGCATATTGTGATTAAAGCAAATAAGTAATTCAGTAGACAATGCATTTGGACTTATGTCCGATATTTGATTACATGTAGTAGACATACTACTACTAGAAGAACCTACTACATCATATCTATACATAATAATGCCTTCAAATAAATTTAATATTTCAGCTTCGTCTTCTTCAAAATTAGTTGGAGGTGTAGGTGCAGAGGATGTTCGACTAATATTTGCACCCAATTGCTCTGCTTATAATTCATACATTTCACATAAAAATTTGTTCTAAATTTCTATAAGTGATAGGTGTATTAAAAGTTAAACCTTTTGAAACCTGATCAATTAACCAAATTTATCGATAATTGGCTTATTAACACTAGGTCGATAAGGGCCCATAACTAGATCGTGAGCGAAGGTGGTCAAAAAAGCTATGGGATTGCTTGTTCAAGCAACACAGGACGAAACATCAATCACAACAAGCAAAGAAACAAGTTTCATGTTGGGCTTGGATGAAGAAAACAAATGGATCAACTTAATTCAAGCAACAGACGAGGAAGCTGCTCGGGAGAACTATGCGACCACATAGTATATGGGAGGTGCGACCGCACAGTTCAAACTGGAATGCGAATTTTTCAAATTTTGCGCAATCTTCTATTTTAGTTAAAACTCTTTTGTTGTGATATGTTTTGTTATTTTTAGCGTTTAATTCCCTTTTTAAGTAGGTTTTATGGGTTCCATATAAAATTAAATCATTCCATACATTGTAAAACACACAAGTCGAGAGATATTATTGCGAAGTATATTACTGTCTTCTCGTTCTTCATTGAATTAATTTTGAACTTATCAAGAATTAACTTTTTGTGGAGTTCTACAATATAAGTAAGTTTCATAAATTTTGTGATCTTGGGATCAAGATTTTAATGACTGCTTTGGTTCTTTGGTTCAATAATTCATTGGTCGAGCTTTTCAAACGTTCATTATTGGCTTTCTTGGATTTGTTCTAATTTGTCGTAAGTTCCGTAGCTACTATTGCTATGCGCGTTCGCATCAGTTGGTATCAGAGCGAAGTCTTCAAAAATCAAAGCTATAACTTGTGTTTGAGTCTTTGTTTTTGATTTTCCGTATTCTTTGCGTTTTGCATTTTTTTTTCATCTCCAATCCATAAAATACCAAAAAAAAAAAACTTGTTTGTGTACTAATTTAACATCCAAATATGTTTTTTATTTTTGTTTTCCAGGTATCTAGTTGAATTTTTGAGCAAAAAGAAAAAACAAAAATTCGAAAAATTGCCAACAGAATAGAATTTCATTTTTTAGAATTAAAAAAATTCCAAATTCAAAAGTGTCCGGTCCAAATTCAAGAAATACTTTCTTGAATTTATCCTTAGTTTTTCATTCAAAGTTCACAATCCTACTTTCTTGAATCATTTTAGATCACTTTCCTTACTCAATTCTTTGTTTGGACTCCATAAGGGTTAAATTTTGATTGAGTGGAAAAAGGCAAAGTGGTGATACTAATAGAGGGAAAAAATCAAAATGAGTGAAACATGAGTGTACACATGTGAGGAAAATATAATTCTAAATTTAGGATGTCCGATAGAGATGATTATACTTCAAGTAGGAATAATATCAAGTCATCATAACGAAGAAGATGATGCTACGATTTGAAAGGTTGTTTAGTGATATGGGAGATAGAATAGATAGGCAAGAGGCGTGGATGGAGAGGCGAGACACATTGCTTGCTAATTTGCATAAGAACACAACCTAGAGAAGTTCCAACACAAGGAGGCAAGGTAGGCAAGAACATAAAGCGGATTTTTTTGGTTAATGAGGATGCATTGGTGGATGTCGAATTAGGGAGAATGAGAGATGGAGGATTTATTCATGAAAGGAGGGGTAGAGATCTTGTTGGAGATGGTGTTGATAGATGTATGGGCAATATCAAAATGACAATTCCGTCATTCAAAGGAAGGAGTGATCCGAAAGCATACTTGGAGTGGAAAAATAAAATCGAATTGAAATTTGATTGCCACAATTCGGAGGAAAAGAATGTAAAGATTGCAGTACTTGAATTTACCAATTATGCTATCATTTGGTAAGATAAAGTAGTGACATCTAGGAAGAGAAACCATGAGAGGCCTATTTTAGGGAGCTTCATCAAAAATTACAAAGCCTCTACCAAGGTTCTAGGAGTGTAGGATTATAACAAGGAGATAGAGATTGCTATGATTAGAATGAATGTTGAGGATAGGAAGGCCACCATGGCCCGATTTTTGAATGGTTTTATTAGGGAGATGGCTAATGTGGTAGAGTTGCAACATTATGTCGAGTTGGAAGACATGCTATATGTAGATATGAAAGTGGAAAAGCGATTGAAGAGAAAGGGGACAGTTAGATATTCTTCGGGTTCTAACTCTTTTTGAAAACCGAAGTGGGATAACAACAAAGGTGATTGGGGTTGTTTTAAAAAGTAAGACTGAGCTACCGAAGGGAATAGAGGAAGTTGCTAGTGAAGCTACACCCAAGGCAAAATTCGAACCTCCTCGAAATCGGGATATCAAGTGTTTTAAGTGCTTGGGATCAAAACACATTACTTCTCAATGTCCAAACAAATGGACGATGATCTTGCGCGGCAATAGGGAAATGGTTAATGTTAGCAATGATGAATGTCATCATACCGGAATTGAAAAATGCTAGCGATGGTGGGAAAGTGGAGTATGCAGTGGGAGAACTATTGGTTACATGATGAACTCTTAGTGCTCAAATCAAAGTGGATAACTTGGAAAACAAAAGGGAGAATATATTTCATACGAGATACCACGTCAACAATAAGGTATGTAGTATGAAGTATGATTATTGATGGGGGTAGTTGTACCAATGTGGCTAGCACTACACTTGTTGAAAAATTGGGATTAATTATGCTAACATCCTAGGCCTTACACATTGAAATGGTTATATGAATGTGGAGATGTCATGGTGAATAGGCGAGTGTTGGTGAGTTTCTCAATTGGAAGGTGTCATGATGAAGTGACTTGTGATGTAGTTCCTATGCATGCATGGCATATTTTGTTGGGTAGACAATGACAATATGATAGGAAGATGATTCATGATGGGTACAAAAATAGGCACGAGACTAAGGATGGGAAATCTATTATTCTTGCACCGTTGACACCACAACCAGTGTATGAAGATCAGATCAAATTGAAAAGTAAGGAAGAAAAAAGATTGAGAGAAAAAGAGAGTGGATTGATCTTTTACAACAAGAGAGCAAGAGAGAAAATAGTGAAATGGTTAATTGTGAGAAAAAAGAGTAGAGTCACAAGTGAGTAAAGATAAAAAGTCTTATAAGAGGAGAGAAAAGTCAAAAGTGAATTTCTTTGCAAAAAGGAGTGAGGTTAAGAAGGCAGTAGTTGAGAACCGACCTATCATCTTGTTGGTTTATAAGGAGTCATTCCTTAATGTTGAGAAAGCTAATACACCCTCCTTAGTTTGGCTACTTCTTTGTTGCGGGAATTCGAAGACGTGTTCCCGAGTACATGTCTAGTGGGGCCACCACCCATTTGAGGCATTGAACATCAAATTGATTTTGTATCTGGAGCTGTCATTCCAAACAGGCTAGCTTATCGGAGTAATCCCGATGAGACTAAGGAACTTCGAAGGGAAGTGGAAGAATTGATAAGCAAAGTCTATGTGAGGAAGAGTATGAGTACATGTGTCGTGCCAATGTTAAAGAAAGATGGAAATTAGAGAATGTGTGTCGACTGTAGGGCCATCAACAATATAACGGTAAAGTATCGTCATCACATTCCTAGGTTAGATGATATATTAGATGAATTATATGGATTATGCATATTTATTAAAATTGATCTTAAAAGAGGTTATCATCAGATTAGGATGAGGGAATGAGATGAATGGAAAACTGCTTTTAAAACTAAATATGGGTTGTATATGTGGTTAGTCATGCTATTTGAACTTACTAATACATCATGTTTTATGTGCATTCATAGGTATATTCGTATTAGTTATTTTGATAACATATTTAAGATATGTGCTTGTGGTCTTAAGGTAAGAACAACTTTATGCTATCTTTAGAAATTGCACATTTTGCATAAAAATTTTACTTTTCTTGGTTATATTGTTAGTGCAAAAGGTATTAAAGTGGATGAGGAGAAAATCAAAGCCATCAAGAATTGACCAACTCCTAAAAGCATACCTGAAGTAAGAAGCTTCCATGGGTTAGCTGATTTTTATAGGCATTTTGTTAAAAAATTTAGCACACCACTCACGAAAATTATAAAGAAAATTTTGTGTAGGATTTCATTGGGATATTGAACAAGAACATGCCTTTAATACTATTAAGGAAAGGTTGTGCACCGCACCGGTTCTATCATTATCTAACTTTAACAATACTTTTGAAATTGAATATGATGCCTCAGGGATAGGTATTGGAGCTATCTTAATGCAGGAATGAAGGCCAATAACTTACTTTAGTGAAAGTTAAATGGAGTAGCTCTCAACTGTCCTACATATGATAAAGAGTTAACTGTATGCACTTGTTCGAGCTTTGGTGACATGAAAGCACTACCTATGGCTAAAGGAGTTCATGATTTACACCGACCATGAGTCCTTAAAGAATTTAAGGTTTCAAGCCAAGATAAACAAGAGACATGCAAAGTGGATGGAGTTCATCGAGACATTTCCATATGTTATTTGATACAAACAAGGTAAAGAAAATGTAGTAGCAGATGCTTTGTCAATGAGGTACGTACTTCTAACATCTTTAGGTGCCAAATTGTTGGAATTTGACTATGTTAAGGACATGTATGCTAATGATCAAAATTTTTCTAATATATACGAATCATGTGATAAGGGTGCTGTAGATAGATTCTTTAGGCATGTTAGCTATTTATTTCGGGAAATAAGTTGTGTTCCTAAATGTTCAATGAAAGAATTATTAGTACGTGAAGCATGTAATGGAAGTCTAATTGGTCATTTTGGGGTTAAAAAGACCTTAGACATGCTAGGTGAATATTTTTATTTGCCTAAAATGAAAGTTGATGTTGATCGATTTTGTAGTAGATGCATTACTAGCAGAAAGGCTAAATCTAAGGTTTTACCTTACGTCATTTCCTATTTCTAGTTAATTTTGGGTTAAAGTGTTTATGGATTTTGTATTCGGTTTACCTAGGACTAAGAAAGGAAGAGATTCTATATTTTTGGTGATAGATAGATTTAGTAAGAAAACACATTTTATTCCATGTCATAATACTGATGATACCACCAATATTGCGGAGAATAAGTTAGGAACCAAGCTATTGTTTTTTACTACTTATCACAAAACGGAAGGGTAAACTAAGGTTAATAGGACTATGATACAATTGTTACGTGCTATAGTTAGTAAAATTTTGAAGAGTTGTTAGGAGTGTTTACCATTCATAGAATCTGAATATAATAGGGCCACACATTCTACTACTTCTTATTCACCTTTTGAAATTGTATATGGTTTTAATTCACTAACACCTTTGAATTTAATTCTTTTACCGGTGAATGAAATGGGTAGCTTAGATAAAAAGAAGAAGGCCGACTTGGTGAGATCACTTCATGAAAAGGTAAGGTTGCAAATTGAAAAGAAAAATGAGTATTATGCTTCTCAAGCAAATAAGGACGAAAGCACGTTACATTTGAACCACGAGATTGGGTTTTGGTACACTTGAGCAAAGAGCGTTTTCTAGAACAAAGAAAGTCAAAGATGCAATCACGAGAAGATGATACATTCCAAATCCTTGAAAAGATCAATAACAATGCCTATAAAATAGATCTTCAAGGTGAGTATAAAGTTTTGGCTACTTTTAATGCCTGATCTTTCTCTCTTTGATGCGGGTGCATATGCGAGGTCAAATCCTTTCAAAGAGGGAGGGGATGATATGATCCAGGATACGAGGACAATTCCGGTAAGGATCCATTGATCGTTGAGGAAGGGCCTATGACTGGGTCGAGAACGAAGCGGGTCGAAGCTATGGGATTGCTTGTTCAATTAGTAGTTGACAAAATATTAATCACAACAGGCAAAGGAACAAGTTTCATGTTGGGTTTGGAAGAAAAAATAGATTGATCAACTTAGTTCAAGTAACAAACGAGGAAGCTGCTCAAGATAACTATGCGACCGCATAGTTATGTGGGAGGTGCGATCGCATAGCCCCTTACCGAAACTCAATGAAGGTTCAAGTTATAACTATGCGACTGCATGCCAATTAGCCTATTCGGTTGCCTAGTTCAAATTGGAATGCAAATTTTTCAAATTTCGCGCAATCTTCCATTTTATTTGAAATTGTATTTTGTGATATCTTTTGTTATTTTTAGATTTTATTTATTTTTTAAGTAGGTTTTATGGGTTCCATATAAATAGGACTCATTCCATACCAAAAGCACACAATTTAAGAAATATTATTGCGAGGCATAGTTGTATTTTCGTTCTTCATTGAATTAATTTTGAACTTATCAAGAACTAAATTCTTGTTGCGTTCTAAAATATAAGTAGTAAGTTTTGTAATTATGGGGTCAAAATATTTTTAGCGATTGTCTTGGTTCTTTGGTTCAATAATTTATTGGGTTTAAATTTTCAAACGTTGATTCTTGACTTTCTTGGATTTGTTCTCATTTGTCGTGGGTTCCATAGCTACTATTTCTATGTGGGTTTACATTAACATCCACTTGCAAAGTGTCTAGAAGCAGAATCAACGTTTGGACTATCAAATTGTAGATGCATTTTAGAGGCACCAACAAGTCCATGTTTGTTCGCACATGCTTTGCAGTGACTGTTAAGGTAGGTGGCACCAATACATTTTTGTCAAGCGAATCATGTTTGAAAATGTTTACATACTTCTTTAGATTTTATGACTTCATCGATCATATGACCTGTTGTAATGAACTTAAAGTGATCCCAACATTTTACATGTTTTTCCCCTTTCTTTTCCCTCTTATATCGGGAATAATTAATTCCTCATGTTCTACTTCGAAAACATCAATGTCATCCAAATCTATTGGATTACTACTTTTGAGAGCATCCAAATCTTGAATATTTTTGGAAATTGGTACTTTGTTGAGATCGGCAAATTCATTGTGAAATTGATTTTGCAGGGTCATAGGTGATTCACCTCCTATACCGAACAAGCCCTCAACAAATATTTGTGGATCCATTTGTGATGAATTGATAATATAAGAACTTGATTCCTTGAATGAAGATGAAATAATGATGAATATGTATAAATTTGATAATTGTACGAACATAAATCGTAATAAATTGGTATATAAAGCAATATGTATTGTAATTTGTATAGTATAGTAAGTAAATAAAAGTATGGAAAGAAAGTATAAAAATGTAAATTTGTAGTGTAATAATTGATATTGAATAATGTGGAAGAGGGTGAGAATTATTGTTGGTGTGTGAAAATTTATTGATATGGATTGGGATATTTATAGAGTATAAAAAAAAGTGGCCAAAACGGCCACTTTTGTAAGTTCTGTGGCCCTTTGTCACTAAACTTATACAATGACTAATTGTAGTGGCGAGCCACGAGACAAGCTCGTAGCTCACCACCACACGTGCCCACAAGTTAAGCTCGTGGCTGAGCCGACCCACTCAGCTCATGCTCTGGCTCGTCCAAGTATGAGTCGAGTGACAAGCCGCTAGACTCGTTTGTCACCCTTACGCTCGGCCGCTTGGCCAGTTTGCCGCCCCTACCCCCTTAGCATACAGGATAGTTGATATGTAATAATGTAGAGAGTAAAGAGTATAGTCCCTAGAGAAATAAAATTTAAATTGAACTATACTAATCTGTTATCAAATTCGAATATCAATATAACACAAGCGAGATTTTATTTGTTATTTATTTCTAAGTTAATCTTCTAATTATCTAAAGGTGTTTTTAATTAAATATGTGAATTATGTGTTGAAATTTTGAATTCACCTATTGTTATCCTATTTCCAATTCCTGACCTATATAATTTAGTGTGATTTGTGTATTGTTGACAATCAATAACCAAATTTTATTTTATTATCTCTTCAACGAACTGGTCATATTTCTATTTCGAATTCATATTGCATACTATACATGTTATCCCTAATATCTATTGTCAATGTATAGAAAATGCAAAGTTCTAAACCTATTATGAACCCCCGGAAATATAACAAGAAACTAATTACATATATGGTGTACAAGCTTTTAAATAATTTAACACGGCATACAAGCTCAATCAAAAACACAAATAAACTAAACTAAGTAGTCTTTTAATTAAAAATAATCAAACAATAAGGAATAAGGTTTCATCTTCATCCAAAAGCAAAAAAGATCTACCCAAGCATGTTTCTAATGACGTATATGACAAGAAAATGATGAAAAGACATCACCCGGAAGCCGGAATATATATGAATACAAAAAATATGTGGAAGAAATTTATTGTTCTTTATCTACAATCACAAGCCTTAATTCCTCAATTTCTTGATTTTTGTTGCTAGGTTTGTTCTTTTCCTTCAATTATGGTAAATCGGTCTCTTGTAATTGAAAGATTCTATGTTATAGTGTGATATGAGATGCATATGAGAGGTGTCGTCAATGACTGCCCTTGTTCTGTACTAAAAGAGCCTGAAATTAGGCAAAAAATAGCATCTAGTTTGATTTCCAAAATAGTTTTAATCAAATAAAGAAAGTGCCCCTATTTGTCGAATTTACTACCTTGCGATCGCATTGTAGAATACCTAATGGCTGCATGGTTAATGTGGTCTACTCTCGGGTTCCTCAAAATAAGGGGTTTTGTTCTTAGGGGATTTACTCTATGCGATCGCATGGAGTAAAATTGTAAAACCCTCGGATCCTATACCCCGAAGGTTACTTAAACAGTGTCTTTATCCATAAGAAAAGTTGATTGACTCCTAGTGTAATACACAATTTAAAGAAATATGCGGAATAAAAATAAGCTATTTTTATGGGGGAATGAGCTGGGATGGCCACCACTCAAATGCATTTTGTTCAGTTGGCCTTTGACCAAAACTTTAAAAATAAAAGGAACTTTAATTATTTAAAAGTGTCAAAAGACTCCTTTACTCTTATACTGTAAAACAAAAATGAAGAAGGAATTGAGATTTTTCTTCACTCATTCACGTACAGTCTTCTCTTCCTTCATTCAAAAGC
>CAIGRP010015783.1:0-10716 GCA_903798385.1 Fraxinus cuspidata
CTCCAGTGTTTGTAAAATTTTGGGGTGTTACATGATCACTCGTAATCTCACTCGTTCATTTCTAAAACCCAATAAGATGCTCATTAATATTCAACAGTTCTGATCATATGGAATAGCTTTGATGGTCGAGTTTGTTACTGACACAATTTGACTGTTCATGCTTTCCTTTCCTTACCACCTTTACGTTATTTTGCGTTATCTCTTGCCTGGTGGTACTACAATCTATTTCTAGTGATCTCTTATATTTTCTCTTACCGTCCTTCACAAACGTTCAGTTAGATATGTTTGTGTGTTTTTTTTTTTTTTTTTTTGTGCTTGTTCCTTTTACTACAATATGTTCCTAAAGTGATTCTCAAAATGTATCTCATGACATTGAGTTTAGTGCTCTGTGTATTTAATGCACGTGTTGATTACGCGTAATCTCACTTGTTCATTTCTAAAACCAGATCAGACGCCTATTAATATTCAACAGTTTTAATCATAGGGGATAAGCTTAAACGGTCGAGATTATTATTGACATAATTTAATGGTACATGCCTTCCTTTAGAAACTATAAATATGCCCATTTTCCTTACCGCTTTTACGTTATTTTGCATTACCTCTTGCCTAAGGTGCTACACTCTCTTTCTGGTGATCTCCCCTATTTTCTCTCACCATCCTTCACAAACATTTAGTTAGGTACGTGTTCTACTTTTATTTTGTGCTTGTTCCTTTTGACTACAACATATTCCTAAAGTGATTCTCAAAATGTGACCTATGACACCAAGGTTGAAAGTTTTGAACTTAAGGATACCTTATCCAATCCTGCTTCTTCTTTTACGGAAGCTCAGTGTACTGGAGCGCTTCTTATGCTAAGATTGTTCCTTCTAGTTCTGGAGTTATCATGTAACTTTTTAAGCCAGTGGTAGTTCCTAATTTAGGGCTGGGAGGTATGTGATGAGGTATGTGAACCTTCAATCAAGTCGAGTGACCTTAATGCTAGTACAAATGAGGTTTTGAGGCTTTAGATATTTTTACTAAACTTATTGAGAGAGATTTAAGAGAAATTCAGAATAGTTTAACATCCCTGATAATATAGAATTAATTTCTTTTAAGCAATCCCAAACTGATGATTGTCCTTCTCATGTTTGTATAGCCATCCATAAGCGTTCGATGGATATAAGGCTTAAAATCCATTTTCATTACTTATTTCATAACGCTCTTTCTATTTTTAACTTATCCCCACGCTATTCACTCCTAATGGGTGGGCCCATATGGTGGGATCTTTCTTGTAGTGGAAATTTGTGGTTTTGGAGGGAAAACTTTTGTAGGGTATATTTCGATCTATTTATCATCCCACGAAGGAAACAAATACAGTAAACATGGAAAAATGGTATTATTGTCTTCCAAAACTTGTAGTTACCAATAATTAGGTGCATAACCGGAAATTGTATTTTTTCTATGTTCGTGGCAACTAGAGATTTCAAGCCAATGACCTCCAACTTTTTGTTGTTCTTTCTTGATTTTATGGTAAATATAGTAAGTGTTAGTTCCTTACTTTTTGATGTTTTCTTACACTACTTTATTTCTCTAAATAGATAAATCAGGCCCACTCCATGCTCCCAAAGATCTCCATACTTTGGTAGAACCTCAATTTGAGGCTAAAAAGTGATGGGTTTTAAGAAAACAAGAGGAGAGAAAAACATAGTTTTTCATTTATATTAATGCTACTACATGGCTGAATGTATATATGTCATACTTGGATACAATTCAAAAATACTTTTACCAACAATTATCCTACCTACTACCACTAAACCATACTTGACAATGCACTAACTTGTAGTAGGTCCAAATTAGCCTAACTTTACATCATTACATAAGTTAGACTTCCACCAAAAACATGTGACTAATGGTAACCAAAAATATTTGTTAAGTGACAACAAAAGTGTCACACACACGGCTGGTTTCAACACTCCTCAATAACACTTTTGTTGGAAACACAAAGACATTTTCTTAGTGTTTCAAACTTATCCTTTGGTTAAGCCTTAGTTAAAATATTAGCATATTGATCAAAGGAACTAGAGTGCACCAACTTAACTTATGTGCTTGGTCCTTCCATGAAATACCGGGTTTTTGACCATTGCAATAGCTGACTGATTGACACAATGATCATAGTTGTATCAAATAGATTATGGCTAAGATCTTCCAATACTTTCCTCAACCAAATAGTTTGGTTAGTTGCCTGTGAAGCTGCAATATATTCTGCCTCAACAGTCGGTTGAGCCACCGTTTTTTGCTTCATTGAATTCCAGTAAATAATACTTAATCCCAGATAAAATGCATAATCTGAAGTGATTTTCATATCATCAAAGGATGATGCTTAATCACTATTTGTATAGCCAACTAAATCCATGGTTTCCGACTTCTTAAATCAAATTCCCATTTCCTTAGTACCTCTTTCATATGTCAGGACACTCTTTGTTTCCTGGAAATGAAGTTCACTTGGTTCTTGTCTAAATCTGGATAGAAGATTGGCTGCAAATGTGAAATCAGGTCTAGTAGAGGTTAAGTACAGCAGACATCCATCTATGCTTCTATACACCTTTTCATCTATTTTCTTGGTTCCATCATCCTTCATCAATTTCACATTTTGAACCAATGGAGTACTTACTGACTTGCAGTTCTCCATATTGAACCTTTCAACATCTCCCTGACATATTTTCTTTGGCAAACAAATATACCATTTTGAGTTTGAAATATCTTCATGCCAAGAAAATAGTGCATCTCCCCCTAATCTATCATTACAAATACCATTTTAAGTTCATCATTCACCTTCTTAATCATTGAAAAGCTACTGCTAGTAACTAAGAGATCATCAACATACAATGATATGACGATCATCTATTTTTTTTCTTTCTTTATGTACTGAGTTTGTTCATTCATACTCTTTAAGAAACCAAGTCTGCTTAGGTGTTCATCGATCTTGCTGTACCAGGCTCTTGGACCATGTTTTAAACTATACAAAGCCTTCCTTAGAAAATATACCTACTTCTCATTCTCTATAACTTGAAAACCTTCAGGCTATTCAATGTATATTTCTTCCTCCAAGTGTCCATTCAAAAATACTGAATTCACATCTAATTGGTATATCTTCCAACCTCTATGAACTGCAATGGCAAATAGCAATCTGATGGTTTCATACCTAGCTACTTGTGCAAATGTGTCATTGAAGTCTACAGCATATTGTTGAGCATATACCCTTAAGTTGATTCACCGAGCCATCTGGATTCAGCTTCAATTTATATACCCATTTCACTCCAATTAAATGTGTGTCTCTTCGCCTGTTAACTAATAGCCAAATTCCATTCTTTTCAATCATGTTTATCTCCTCATTCATTGCAGCCATCCACTCTTTAGAACTCTCAGCTTCAGTAAAGTTTGAAGGCTCTAATTGAGATAAATTACATCTGGCATATACATCAGCAAGTGCTCTAGTTCTTAGCATTTCATTTTTAGAGTCTGAATCACTGTCAATTCCCTCTTCTTCTTTATTTACATCAGTGTCAATTGTCTAAGGAATAACATTTGGAACCTGAGGTTGATTGCTTACAGATGATTCGCAGTTCCATGAGCTTCTTCATCTACTTTGATGTCCCTGTTGGAGATTACTTTCTTGCTTTGTGGATTGAAGACTTAATAACATTTGAAACCTGAGCTTGATTGCTTACAGATGATTCCCAGTTCCATGAGCTTCTTCATCTACTTTGATGTCCCTGCTGGAGATTACTTTCTTGCTTTGTGGATTGAAGACTTAATAACCTTTGGCATTATTGTAGTAGCCAGCTAGAACTCCAACCTTAGTTTTTTGACTCAATTTGTCCCTCTTCACATCAGGTTTGTAAGTGTAACAAAGGTTGCCCAATATCTTCAGATGAGAGACATCAGGTTTTATTCCATACCAGGCTTCAAAAGGTGTATTCTTGTCCAATGATTTTGTAGGCAACCTATTGAGTAAATAGACTCCAATATTCACAGCCTCAGCCCAGAATTCTTTAGGCACCTTCTTTTCCAGCATCAGGCATCTGGCCATCTCCATAAGAGTTCTGTTCTTCCTTTAACAAATACCATTTTCTTGAGGAGAATTTTTACTGATGTTGTATTCCCATATCTTCAAAGAACTTCTCAAATTAGCTACAGCAATAATCTGTTCCATTGTTTGATCTTATATCTTTAATTCTGCAATTGTTTTAATTTTCCACAAGGTTTTTAAACTTTTGAAGTACACCGGCAACTTCAAACTTCAACCCCAAAAAATATACCCTATACATTCTTGTCATGTCATCAATAAAAAAAACACAAAGTACTTACTGCCATTTAGTGTAGGTGTTCTCTTTGGACCACATACATTAGAGTGAATTATTTGCAGCTCATTTGAGGCCCTTCTAAACTGATTTTTAGGAAATGATAACCTATTTTGCTTTCCCAATTGTCATATCTCACACACACATCCATCATTTTTGTTGATTTCATGCAAACTTTCAACAAGCTCCAATTCATGCATTTGTTTCAGAGATGTGTAATTAACATGTACAAACCGATTATGCCATAAAGAATGTTCAATTACAGTGCATGCAAGTGCCTGTTCATTCATATTTTTCCATTCTAAAGGGAAGCTCTTATATCTCATTCGAACTATCGTTACTCCTTGATTTTGTGAATCAAATATAGTACAACCTTTATCCTTAAAGATTAGAGTATAATCATTTTCAATTAACTGACCAACACTAATCAAGTTTTGATCTATATTAGGCATATATAGAACATCAGAAATATACTTGATACCTGAAGAGGTTTGCACAGAGATTTCACCAACACCTTTAACTTCCACAAACTCTCCATTCCCAACTTTAACGTTTGATCCGTAGCCTTCATCTATCATTACAAAAATATTGGGATTGGAGGTCAAATGGTGAGTACATCCACTATCCAACAACCAGGTTTTATCATTGCTACAAGTCNCCTTCACCTATCATTACAAAAATATTGGGATTGGAGGTCAAATCATGAGTACATCCACTATCCAACAACCAGGTTTTATCATTGCTACAAGTCTTTACATTCATGGCTGTAAAAAGATGCTCCTCCTTCTGGTTGATTTCTGCAACCTGAGCCTGCTGTGAATCTTGCTTCTCTTTCTTATTTTTGAAAACTTTTTTGAACATGTCCAAACTGCTTACATGTTCTACATTGGACTCCTGGCCTTTACCAGTACCATTTGGGAGAATGGCCGGTTTTCTTGCAATGAGGACGGGGTGGATAACTTTCATTTTTGCGTGCAGTTCTGTTGCCTTCAACGTTCTTCTTTTCAGGCTGTTGCTTTTTTCACTCTAAAGCTTGTTTGAGTTTTATATTTGTCCTTGGAAAATAAGGTTCCTTCAACTTGTTCTTCCGGCCTAAACAACCTTCTTTGTTCAGTAGCTTGCAAGACATTTATAAGTTCTGATAAGGTTATGGTAGACAAATCTCTGGAATCTTCAAGTGAGAGATTTTTGCCTCAAATTTCTTTGATAAACTAATCAAAACCTTTTCTACCACACATTTATCAGGTAGTTCATTCCTTAACAACCTTATTTTGTTCACCACTTCTATCAGCCTATCAGAAAAGTCCTTAACAGATTCTGCCTCCTCATCTTCAATGTCTCATACTCCATTCCAAGACTGATTGCGAGGTTTTGTACTTCAGGGAGGATCTTCAATCAGTGAAGACTAAGTGACATTTTATTTCCAAGGACCTCGATAATGTGAAGAATGAGATGGCCTTGCTTCATAACCAACTTGAGAGTACTAAGATAAAATTGGATATTGCAGAGTCTAGTCTTTCTAATGTGAAAGCTTGTAAGGTGAGGCTTGTTAAGGAAGCCATGCGAGAGGAAGGTAACAAGGTTCTTGACATTATTAGAGTTTTCACTTTGAGTGAAATATGGATATTTTTGTAGGCTCGTGAAAGGGATGTTGAGGA
This sequence comes from Fraxinus cuspidata, assembly GCA_903798385.1. NCBI lineage: Eukaryota > Viridiplantae > Streptophyta > Magnoliopsida > Lamiales > Oleaceae > Fraxinus > Fraxinus cuspidata. Next base: position 5,999 of record CAIGRP010015783.1, read on the forward strand.
TACCATCTCTCCCGAGGAAAATATACTAGTCCTTGAGATGTTAGATACTACTTCCACTTTCATCGAACTTTTTCATCATGAGGACCTTCTGATTATTCCTTACTAGCCGACCCTCCTACTATTACCTTTCTTCCCTTTAAAGTTTTGAGGATAACATCCGAGTTAACTAAGATGACCTTACATTCAAAAACGTTGTGTCATTGGTTGACTAAAAAAGATAGCCTGTTTTTGTCTCATCATTTATTGATACTGAAATTTCATTTTCCTTTCGCATAAAACCGCTCATTTGGCTATTTATAATGAAGTTCATTGCTATTTTTTCAGTGCTTAGTTGGCCATTTGTTTAAGCTCATATTTCTCTACTCATTTGACATTTAGTTATTCTTCATGTAGATATATTTAAAACAATCACGTATAACTAACACAATTTTCAAAGTATAAAACTTTATTAATATTTCATACTAACAATAAAAAGGATGAATGATTATTATCATGTCCTTATACATTAGTACTTTCACTCGCGCTTTCAATATGACGTCAACTTTGAATGTAGGTGGACATGGTCTAACCTTTGATAAATATAGTCCCCACGTTTCTTCAGCAAAATAAACCTTGCCTTCGGTAGGAAATTCTTTAACAGAACAATACTCACCTTTGGTTATCTTTTAACAATTGGTGGAAAGAGGCTCACCTTTTATGTTTGTGTATCCCCTAATATTTCCATTTCAATGAATTTGTTTCAAGTCTAGTCTTTGTTTGTGTTTCAAGACATGCTTCCTCTAGTACTTGCAAAGTTATTCTAACTAGCGGCCGAGTCGTCAACCTACCATTCGCAGCATCATATACTTTCTTTCCTAAATAAGATTTTCAAGCAAGTCATTCTTCACCCAGCTTGATTTTCAATGTAATTTTTCCTGTTGGGATCAAACTTTCTCTAGGATCAAACTTTCTCTAGTAAAACCATACAAGGGTTAGACATGAGTACCTAGGTATGATTGACCTGTATTTGATCAAACGTACTTCAAAACAAAATTTTCACAAAGCTACCATTATCTGTCGGGGTTAAGGCCATTGAGAGCTATTACGTCTTTCACTACGGATGTATGATTCATTGGTCATCATCACCATTAAATATAATTGGAAAAGATGCTATTATAGGATTATCTTTAATTTAAAACACTTTTAGTACAAGCTTCTTGGTGGCGTGAGCATAGTTCATTCGTGCATTCATAGTTTTAGAGCCTATGCATCCAACTATGGTGTTGATTTTCCTTATTGGAGAAGCGTTCACTAGTGTTTGTAGTAGACCTACCTGCCTTTGTCTGATCCTCGATCTCACCTCCTAGATGGATCTTCTCCTTTCAATCACTCTATGTGAACCTCCCTATTGACTTTGTAGTTTGTCCATCTTGAGTACCTCATAGCACTCATTTGTATTGTGATCCATTGAGTGATGAACTTTATAGAACTTTTCATTTTGACACCTGGAAAATGGGTGTTCATTACTTATAGCTTGTGAAGTGTCTAGAGATATTGCATGCACCCTATTTTTGGCTTATCAGAATGCAAGTACTATTACTTAGGTAGTTTGGAGGAATATGCCAAGGTTTTTCCTTTGATCTTTTATTTGTAGACCTATTCTATCTTCTTTCAGTTGGCTATAGTGTCATCTATCTGGGTCTCACTCTAAATCAGATTAATGAACTCATGATATGAGGTTGGGTTTCGTTGAAAACATATCACCAAAGGGAGTCTTTATTAGTAGACCGATCCACAATGCCCCAATTGCCTTTTCATCCGATATAGTCTTGCAAGCAATTTTAACACAGAATCGTGTAAAATAGCTTTTGAGGGACTCGTCTCTTCTTGCCTTATGCCATTCAATCGTGAGACTAGTACATCCTCTATTCTACTCTCGACAAATGGCCTATAGTCTGCTTTAGTTGTAGCCAGCTTCTAATTGACCATAGCGATAACTTACTATACCATCGCTTCGATGGTCCATCCAACATTAGATGGAAGCCCCGAAACCTTTTTTTTAGTCTTACTTATGTCAAATACTCGAACAGATTATGCATCGAATTTCCTTTTTCGCTATACTTCTCTACCACAGGGCGAACAAAGTTATCTGAAGTCGATATTTCTTTGACCTCTTTTGAAAATAACAAATAATCATCATTGTCATTCATCTTCATACTCCTTAAATGGAAGAGTGTTGTATGAACTATCGACAAAGTTTTTGACTCTCTAGCTTCCCTAGCAGTAGCACTGGTCAAACCTCATGCCATGTGAGCGTACTTCATTTGTAGGCTTCTTCGGAGTGGACTTTCCCTTACATCGTTCCTTTTGTTTCCTCTTCAATACACTGTCATGGGTTCTCAACACCTATAAGCTTCTAAAATGTTTAGCTAATAACATGCTCCATTCCATTTTCACCGGATTCATCCTGTCAATTTCCCTTTGGATTCTCAATTTTCACACACAACTATACAATTTCGGCCTTAATGCTTTTAAACCCTCAGCCATCTTGTGGATCATTTTTATGATAGACATCTTTTTTCGTAAATGGTGACGCTCAGTAGTGAAAATGTTGGCTTGCAACTTTATGAGTGTTTCCTCTAGTTGACACTTTGGATTCGATCCAACGGATCATCACTACTGCATCCTTCAATTTCAATTTTCATTGCTATTTTTTCTTTCGGATTCACTTCCATTTAACTCATTTCTATGGATTAAAAGGGTTTCTTAATGTCATCAAAGATTTTCATGAATTACTTTGCTCAAGAGTATATTCAGAGTAAATAAAATGTAAACTATCTATGTTATTCTATAGAAAACCAAATGTGTATATAAATATCACAATATGTGTCTAATAAAAAATTCCAAAGATCAAAAACTCTCACTAAATCAGCATATTATCAAATAGAGCAATACCTTTATGAGCAGTATATTCATGAAAGACTTTATGTTGTAAACCCATAGAGAGGGGATCTACAATCATGGAGTTTGTTTTTAAATGTTCTATAGACAATATATTACTCTGAACTCTCTCCTTAGCAGCTATAAACTTAATGTCTATATGCTTCGACTTTGAAGAGCTTCTGTTGTTATTTGAATATATGACTGGCGATTTATTATCATAGAAACTCTTAATTGGTCTTTCAACACCATCTATAGTTAGCAGTTACGTGAAAAAATTCACAGCCATATCGCCTAATTTGTTGCCTAATAACTAGTTATGAATTCAATTGCCTTGATAGAAGGATCTACGAGTGACTTCTCAGCACTCTTCTAGGAAATAGAACCTCCAGTTAGCAAGTAGACAGAACTCGAAGTGAATCTCTTAGTTTCATGGCAACCCATAAGATCAAAATTAGAATATCCAATGATCTCCAAATGATTTGATTTCCGATATCTGAGCATGTAGTCTTTTGCTCTCTATAAGTATCTTATAACGCATTTGGCTGCTTTCCAATTATCCATTCCAAGTTACTCATATACTTACTTAACATTCATACTATGAATGCTAGATCAAGATGCACACATACTTGAGCACACATAAGACTCCCTATAGCTGACGCATTATGAATCTTTTACATCTATTTCCTTTACATCACATTCTTGAGGCATTGATTAAGACTAAACTTGTCTCTCTTAATAATGGGATATCTCATTGTACACAATATTTCATGCTAATCGGGGCAATAACCTTTTCAACATAGATCATTTGCAATAACACAAGGATACAACAAGAGCGATCTCGATGTATCATAGTTCCTAATACAAAGGAAACATTCCAAAATTATTAGTTTGAAATCCCTTGGTTTCGTTCAATAAGCCTATATTGCTCCCGGATAATAGTATGTTATCGACATAAAGCACTAGAAAGATAAATTTACTCTCACTGAACTTGTGATATACACAATTATCAACTGTATTTTCCTTAAAACTGTACGAGATAACGACTTGATGAATTTATGATACCATTGACAAAAAGCTTTCTTGAGACCATAGATGGATTTCTTTAGTTTGCCAACCAAGGACTTTGGATGACCTGATGTAATGTTTTTTTTTGCGGCATCATATATATAGTTTCCTCAATGTTACCATTGAGAAAAGAAGTCTTACATCCATCTGATGTAGTTCTAAATCAAAATGAGCTACAAGTGTCATTATTATCATGAAAGAGTCTTTAGTTGAAACAAGAAATTAAATATCTTTTTAATCAATGCGTTCCTTTTGTGTAAAAAAATTAGCGATTAGACGCACCTTATATCTTTCAATAATGAACATTTTTTTTTGTTTTAAATATCCATTTACAACCAATGGATTTTGTACCTTCAGGCAATTTGATGAGATCCTAAATGTTATTGTCATTCATGGATTTCATCTCATCATTCATGGCATCAATTTATTTTTAAGAGTTAGAACTTTGTATGACTTGTCTGAAGTTATTTAGATCATCTTCCGATGATCCTATGTCAAACTTGTGTTCTTGGAAAAATATGATATAATCAATTGAAATCACACTTCTTCTTTCTCTAGTAGGCCACCTTATTGGCTCTTCCTCTTGTGGTTGTTCAGTTTGCTCTATAGGAGCAACTTCTTGATTTTGAGCAAAGAGTTCTTCACCGCTGTTTTGGATTCCATCTTGAACAATGTCAGGAAGTTGATCAGTGTCAATAGTAATACTGGGAAGAGAAACAATCTCTTCTTTG